>OY754328.1:142263985-142423174 GCA_963573305.1 Pyrrhosoma nymphula | reverse complement strand
TGTGACGTCACGTTGGCGGCGTGTCCCAGGCACCTCCCACCTCCTCCCAACGCCACCCCCCGCGAGTCCTCTTCCTTCTGCCCCCACTCAATGCAAGGCCTCCGCCCATTTTTTCACCCCCCCCCCCCCCCACGTGTTGTGCCGCTCCTGCCGAAGTTACTCGTCATCCACCCATCGTCCTCTTTAGAGCTCAGCCGATATCCCTCGTCCTCGGCTCCTCGCCACGAATCCACGCAGAAGGATATGTTCCGTGCACGATTAGTTATCCAGTTGGGTGGATTGCACTATTAATGCTAGGCCGGCTTCCAATTCAGATAAACGTCCTAAGTTTGCACCATGTACAACATTCAGTTCGAGTCTGAGCCATACTTACGAAGTGGAACGGACAACTAGCATTTGTATGTACATGTGGTCGAAAAATAAGTCAAATAAATAAGTGACAGCAGACGTCACATTGGCATATCTCGTGTAAACGCTATGAAATGAAATTTTACGGGCAAATTAAAGTTTGTTAGGTCGCGCTGGAACAAAATAAGAGTATTATACTTAATACTGGCACATAAAATATGCATTCATATTTACCCTCACAAAGTTCGCAACCCATAGCATATTGTACGCAGTGTTGAACTAGTAAGACTAGTACGGCCGGCTAGTATTTATTTTCTCTATCTAGCCCTTAGCAGCCCTTTCGTGGTCGTGAAGTTGGTCTAAAGGTTGTAATTGTGATGCAACTTCCTGAATTTGGGGAAAATTAAGTACGGCATGCTCACCTTAACGCGGCCTTAGTCGAAGGTACAAGTCAATATGCACGTCCTCTTCAGCAGACAAAAACTAGACGGGATAGGTCTTCGAAGCGGTGTGCCGCGGAACTAACCACGATAGTAACTCTAGCGGTCACTTGCGAAGGATAGCACGAATGTGAGTAATTCGTGGTGAATAATAATTCCAGTCCAGATGTTATATTCAGGAGGGCCGCGGAATTTTCGAGCCCCAACATGGCGGAACGTTGACTTAAAAATTTCAAAAAGTGCCATTTAAAAGTTGAGATTCGTCGAGGCGGTGACTACACGTCCACGGTATTGTCGATGTCGATCCCTTTCTGATGAGGGCCTACAGAAAATGATTTTTATCAAAGTGAATTTCTCAATTTGGTGATAGTATATGTTCTCACGACTCTTTTTTCGCCACCTAGAAATTTATAATCCCTGAATTATTCGTAAATATTAAATCATTGAATTTGACAATTTACTTAGTGAAACTGGTTTCACGACGCCGACAAAGTACTTGAGAACACTATCAAATGTTTGCTACCAATATGTAAGATAAGCGGTGAGTTACCTCGTGAGTTCATCGATTGCCAGTATTTTTAAAATTCTTAATTGCTCTACCTACAGTTCAACAGTTCTGACTTAACAAACATACATATTTTCACCATGAATTACAAACAATGTCCTCTTCCTCACGTTTATTGGTCCATCAAATGATAATGCGAAAGACAATCAAGTCTTTCATTCAACATGATTATCAGCAACATCCACCAGATTCAGACCGAAGCAGTTTTAAGTATGCAAACCGTTTGTAAGAACACAATCTAAATTTCTGCCGATTATCTCGGCAGGAATATAATGAAACGAACCAATCGTTGACAGGACAACATAGTTAACACATTCACGGCTTTCTCCAAGAAACCTCTAGAACTCCTAAAAACAAGTAGACAAAGAATTAAAACTCTGTTTTCAATCTCATGTTCGTTTTGTTTTAAGGCTGGCTAGTTAACAAATTCAATAATTATGTAAGTAAAAATCGTACGAAGATAGCTACAAAACTCTTAAGCCAGAATGGCCGCAAAATGTGTACAGAGAAAGAATTTTAAAGAGGCTCACGTGAGCGAATACGAACTTACGAGCGTACCTGAACAGAGCACAACTTTTTATGAAGCCAAGTAAAATGGGATATAAAACGTCGCCAATTTCTTTGCCCGGCAAAGATTATTTTTAATGACTTTTTTGGGTAATCGCCGTACGAGGCGCCAACCGTCAAAAGTCGTATACATCATCTTGATTCTTAGAAATCGGTTTACCACTTCTATCCAAACTTTTATGAATGGTCGCCACCATGCGCATAATATTTATATTTTCTTTTATACTTGGAGCGAATTTATAAATATGAGTGCAACTTATAGCAGTTTATCACATTAGCACTATAGGCACGTGCCTATAGAATTCTATGGATTAAAATACTCTGCGATCATGCGATTTTAATTTCCTCCGGGAATGCTTCGTGTTTTATTCTAAAGGTTTAAAGACGTATTTTGAGTGTAGACAAATCATTCATATCTAAATTACTCTAGGTTTCACTTCGTGAAAGTGGTATGTATTGATATCATTAGAAGCAAAAACGTACTTTCCCACGGCGTGATAATTAACTACTACTACTAAATAACCACAATAATGAACTATTTATGTATGGATAAATACGCTGTATCACATAAGGATATGGACAAATATTTCAGCATTCTATCCCTTTTCCTAATCCATGAACTGCTTTGGAATGACATAAAATCGTGTTTCCCTTCATCATTGGCGACAATTCATTTTCAAACTGCCACATTCAACTTTTAAAATTACTGTTTTCTCCTTTTTATTTCAGAAACACACTTTTGAGAACTTTTAATGTTAACATGTCACCCTTTATGAGAAATAACATGTTGTACTTATTAATTACAATGCATCCTAAATTTAGGAAAAAATGAGGAAGAATGGATAACTTTTATGTTCCTTAAGCGACAGCTAAAACGTACTAGGTTTTCAGCCACCAATCTCAATATTCAAAGACATCATGTGAATCAATACGTATATTAGCAATAAATACGATCAAGAAATAATTTTTTTTCATCAACAAATTCTATACATAGTCAATATTCGATTGCATTAAAAAATGTATGCTCAATATAAAACCAATTAAAATCTCATCCCTTGCGATTAGAATATACTGACTATAGGTAATTTGACCCATTTATATTTCAATCAATAATATGTATTTCATAAATTGATGAATAATCGTCATCTTTTTTCCCTGGATGAAATTTTGTGCGGAGTAAAATTTAAACAGGGCTGCTTACTTTCTGAGAAGAAATAATATGTTAATTCTTTATCATTACCAACACTTTAGCCGCCACAACCATTCTAAGGAAATACTTGGTTTTTCCAGACCCATTGGTGGCATAAAACCTTTTTGATATAGTTGTTCACTAGTTACTTGATTAATATAACGATATTAATATGCCATAATTATTGACACTTTTGTCATTATGAATGATATTCGAAATAACAATACCCCCTAGGCAATAAGTACTTCTGTTCGTAGTCAATGGTTAACATATGTTATAATTGTACACCTCAAAAATGTGATTAACTGGCATTCCACATGCTTCTCATTACATAAGATATCATATTTATACAAGTTACGAAATTTATCTTTGCAATTAAATGTCATTAACTTAAATTTGTTAAATAATAAATACAACCGCATTGATTTCACTCAGCAACTTAATATGCTAAGAGAAATGGACAAGAAAATATTTTCCCCCGGATCAACAGCAATGTAGATCGTATAGCTAAGACTTTGAGGCTTTGGGTTCGAGTCATTTAATTTGAGGTCACAAACTCTACACTTCTCCGTTAAAGTTGTTATCAGGGCAAATTTCATCAGATCATTCAATTAAGAGCGCACCTGCTACGAACATGCAATTAGAGAGAGCATTAAATGAGAGTATGTTAAATCATTACCCAGAGCCGATGGCACAAATTCCCCAAATTACTGGTAGGTATGGTAAAGGCAATAAACCACCGCAGAAATCCACGCAGCCTAATTGGGCTGGGGTAACCAACCGGCATAATTTGACTTCCGTGGCTATATTCTGCTAATGATGCAATATCCGCAGGTTCTATCTCATTAACCCGCTGCCTTTCCAGCAATAAAACGCGATCCGAACGGCATTCTGGCAAATTCTAAAGCAATACCTGAAACACCACGCTAATTTTTCATTGAATAATTTTAGGCTGATGAATAAGATAGTGAAGCACTAGGTACATAGTCGCGTAAAATACTTGATCACATCTACTTTCACTATTTACTATTTTTTATTTGGCACTCGAACCTCAACGTTTATTTTCCAAATCAACGCTAATAATGCCTCAATATCACGAGGAAAATCCCTATCTTAAAAGGGTTATCAAAAGCATCAAGGTAGCTCCTAATAATGCTTCTACTTAAATGCATACTTTAGTAGCATGAAGGTTAATATTTAATAATGCACTAGAAAAAATTATCAAATTCAGAAAACAAGATTTCCGTTTTTCAATTGATAATACCGCAGGAATAAGAATTAAAACGAAAACTATGATTTGCGAACGTGTTCTCTATTGGTTTCTAGAATATATTGGTAGTAACTTATTCATCAAATAACTGCTTTTTAAACTTGAGTTACTATAAATATGAGTCAACAGACTGATCCTTCTTTCCAGAAAGACAAATCAAGTACAAGTTATGGCGGTAAATAAACATGAGGAATAATTTGTAAAGGTCTACTTTTTCACTTACGCCAGGTGGAAATTTTTTGGAACAGTTTCGTGCTGAACATTTGAAAATACGAAGTGAAAGTCCATACCATTCGTATTTGGCTACTCAGCAATTATCGAAGAAAACTGACGATCAAGCTTTTCAATATTAATGACGCCAAGACATTTAAGACGTCAGACGGATAAAAAATTGTTTAGGACTTCGACAAAACAAAGCTCTTCAGCAATGCAAGTTGGATCCTGGATAAAGAGAATTATCCAAACCTCCATAAAAAAAATTTACATAGAAATCAGATGAAGTACCAGGATAAATGTAATAGAGAGGGGGCAAAATAACGCATAGGGCTCAACGTCCTTATCGCTACGCTTATTCCGGCACGGATGCTATGCGCGACTCCGCCATGGCATCGGGTCGTCGCGGTCCTTTCCCGCGCCCTCCCATCCGCCGACGACCGCGCGCCACGGCGCGGCGGCGTGAGGCGCACCACATCATCTCCAATGGCATCCATCATACGATGGATGCTAGTGGAGATGATGCGGATGCATACTATGGTTTTACTCCAGCGAAATTTGCTTCCTTGCTCACGCCTCGCCTCTTAGTAAATACATCATAAATATTGTTGTGTCCCTGGCCCCTGATCCTCTGGTTTCTTAACCAAGGCAGTGACTAAGAGCTTATTTGTTCATTTTTTGGCATCATCTTCCTGTGTTAAGCAACGCATGAGTGTATGCAACACACCCATGCAACGTCCGAGAATGAGAAAGAGAGCAACAGGATATGGTCCCTCATCCCCTAGGGACCCCACCCAGATTACGCACAAGCCGATGTGCCTCAGCAAGTTAGTTCCCACGGTTGTTACCCAGCAAGATCTCCTTATTTGGCGGTATGGATACACACGTATTTGGGGCGATCTCGAAGACGCGTGGGCCATCTTCATGAATCTGTCACTTCCCGCCTCTGACCTATCAGAAATACATAAGACTTATAATTAAAAAGACCCCCAGTCTTAGACCTACGCAAATAAGCAGATCCCCAAAGGCTATCCTTATTTGGATATAGAGAGCGGCAGACATTTACTATATAAGCTCGCGGGTGCGGTCAGGCGTTGTCACTTGCCACGCTCGATTATTACGAGACGCTACGCACCTAAGTACCCGCCAAAGGAACGCCGACCACGCCACCGACGACCGCGCTCTTCTGACCTCCTGCCGTGACCAGCATCGCCGGCCGGGCCATCCTCGCTGCCGACGCTGCCGAGCCCGTAGACCCCTCCAGGTTATCTGAACCGACTTTGCAATGTAAGCCGGTTCTTTTAACGTGTAATAAAATGAAGTATTTTAGATTTGAGTGTTCTCATTGATTCTCCTTTCTGCCACCGAGACATGCGATCCCTTTAATGAGTTACGAAACCCTATGCGTCCAAGCGGACCATAACAATATATTCTCATGATTTCATTATTAATTTTTTTATCCTGAATATCATGCGCTGGAGTAGGTAATGGCTGGACACGTAAGCAAGATTAGTACCGTTAGGTAATGCGCAGATTCGGCTACATGAAGTCGCGAGATCGTAGATGGATATTTGTTGGTCTAAGGATTAGTAAGGTCTTGGGTTTGACGATGCGATATAACCTTGGCAAATTTCAAGTAGCATAGAAATAATATATTGCTCCAGATTATTGAACTGAGCCCTAAAAATGCTTCGCTTCAATGAGTTTAATAAAGAATACCTTAACTGCTGCCAAAATGGCTAAGAGTTTCGGTATCATCTCGTTATTACCTCCCAACTTGAGCAACAAACAAAGAAAATTTCAAAGATTTTTTAACTTTTGCTAGGCGAGTTAGATTTTTTCATACTTTTCCGTGCACCTGGCTACTCCCTACAAACCTTTTTTTTACTGTGAGCCGACCATGTGCAAAAATTAAGAAAGAACATTTCCAAATAAATACGAGTAATAATTGTCTACGCCTGTAACATTAGCATTCACAATGCTTGTAGCATGAGGTTTTGAGTACTTTTGGAATTCGAGCAGCAGGTGTGTTTTACCACTTTGAATACGGAAAAGCGTATAGATAAACTACATTCACTTCCTTTAGTAGATTCACAGAATCCTGAAACATTTCATCAGCTTCAGTTGGAAATCCAACGATTATATCAGCACCGAATGCAACATCAGGTCTAAAGCCCTTCATCTTGTAACAAAATTCTATCACTTGTTCTCAATTCATTCTTTTTAAGGTTGAACTATCACCAGATTGAAGACTCAAGTGTAAATTAGGCACAACTCTTGGCTCATTAGCTTGTAAGTCCATTAATCCGTCGTTAAATTCAGCAACGTCAATAGAGGAACGTCTTTTTCTGGAACATTGGTATACCTTTTAAAACTCTTTCGGTCATTGAACCAAGTGAGGGCTCAACAAGCAAATCCGTACCAAAATCTGTAATATCAATCCCTGTAAACACTACTTCTTAATATCCATTTTTTCTTTAATTGAAAGATAATGATGAACTATTTATGAATTATTTGTTGATGAATGCAAATCCGTATTTAGCCCATGAGCGTTAAGTACCTGCAAACTCGTTATCATTTGTACCTCCAGCCACACTTCCAAACAATGAACAGATGTAAGATATAATGTGACGCATAATGTACTGAGATGCTCCACGCTGGGTAAATACTACAGAATTTCTCACATGTGGAAGGGAAAAAATACGTTTAGCACACGCATTAATAAGGAGATATTTGAAGCTTACCGCTTAATTTTAATAAGATTCACCAATTTTTTAATGGGAGCTCTTAAACTCCTAGTCCAACACTGCTAATTGCATATTCAGGGAAAAGAGTAAGAGCAAATATTGTCCTAGTACACTATTACATCTGAATGTCTTAATTGTTACTCATCAAAAGAGAAATCAACATTTTGATCCACAACATAGTAAACTTAATGGCCCGAGGTAAGTTTGTTTGGAGCGTTTATGGAACAAAGATCACTTTCTGGGTTACTATGAAAAATAATATACTACAGCTTGCCCTGACCCATTCCTTTCAATGCTTAGGACCCCTATCATACTCCATTTTAAAATGAGTTGATTCCTAGTTCTAAAAATTATTGAAAATGTTTGTCAAGATGCAGTAAGCATACCATAATCAGAACATATTCAATAACTGTAAATGGAGACGTGCGGGTTCAATTCACAGTCTTTTTGAAGGCTTACAAATTCACCACTACTTCTAGGTACCCTGTCGGAAAATTCCCTAGAAAATTGAACCCCCGTGTTTCCTAGAAAACCTCTGGGGAATAATTTCCCTAGAATGTATTTTCCCAGGGAAATGCTTTTGAAAATGGATTGCAATGGTTTAGAATATATTTATTTTACACCAAATGTAGTGGACTGTGAGAGATTTTTTTAAAATGGTAGCACATCTTTTTTTATTGAGAAATATTTCGTCAATATCATCATAACTAATTGTAATAACTATATGGTTGTATAAATGAAACTATGAAGAATGCATTTTTTTGTTTTTATGAATATATATTTTTTCCTCTGTAGTCATTCACTCTATGCACTGCACATTGCACTCCATGCAATTGCTGGTGTAATTTTTCCTATGCCTGAAGGTTTTCCCTAAAGTAGCATGTTGTTCTAGGAAAATTACTGACCGAAGTAATTCCTTAGGAAAAAAAAGTTCTAGTAAAAAACTTCCCAAGAGTTTTAAGGGCATTTCCTTGGAAAAGAAAAGGTTTTCCCTAAAGTAGCATTTTGTTCTATGAAAATTACTGACCGAAGTAATTCCTTAGGAAAAAAAAGCTCTAGTAAAAAACTTCTCTAGAGTTTTAAGGGTATTTCCTTGGAAAATAAAAGGTTTTCCCTAATGTAGCATTTTGTTCTGGGAAAATTACTGACCGAAGTCTGCCATTTTTTAAGGAAAGACGTTCTAGTAAAAAACTTCCCTAGAGTTTTAAGGGCATTTCCTTATAAAAGATATTGTTTCTAAGGAATTTTCAATTTTTCCCTTGTTTTTCCCTACATTCTAGGGAATTCTTAAAGGGAAATTTCTATCAGGGTAGCTGATTAGGAATTTAAGGTGGCGAGCGACAACTGATGTCATTTGCTCCATTGAGGCCAGGTGAGTACATTGGTTAGGGAATTCTTTGGGGAATGGAGGAATCGTGGAAAGAAACCCAACATTGGTGGTAGCCAGCTCTTAACGAAAGGCACCAAGGGGAACACATTTCAACGTCCCAACCGACGGACGGAGTTCTGTGCATGTACACAGTATACCTATCATTTCAGTAGGGTCGGGATACCATTGAAAAATCTCCGCCACCGCCCTCAGAATGGGATTCCAGCACTCAAGTCACTATTTCAACTGAATCCCAACTTAGCTAGTCCCCGCTTAAACCGACAATATACATAAACTCAAGAAATCGTGGAGAGATGCGGGAAGGGGGGGGGTGCGTGGGTACGGAGTTGGAGAGGGTAAAACGAGAGAAGCAGTGGCTTGTGGTCCAGCGCAACAGTTTGCCGATGTGGGGAAGGGAGCGGACGGGGCAGCAGCGACTGAGCCGAGATAAAAGCCTCCTGCATCGTTTTCCTCCCCTCTTTTCCCAAAAGGTGAAGGAGAGCGCCAAATCCTGAATAACGAAATGCACTACAAGAATACACAGATGAAGTTTGTTCGGCGGATCCTCATGAGGCGACGAAGAAGAACTCTCGCGTCAAAACGCAGCCGCCGGGACTACCACGTCCCCCAAACACAACGTCCTCTACTTCATCTCAAGAAATCCAAAGTTCAAACAAACTTATTTCCCGAGGAAAAGTTCTGTAAAGCCTCTTTCCATGGCACACAAAAAAAGAGGCAGAGGGTCTTGTACGTCGATTCGTTTTCATGGATTCCTGCTACGGGGTCCTCTCGTTCCAAACACCGCTATCACGAGGGGTTCAGAACACAACCCACGGTGGGGGGAGAGAGCCCTCCCATCGAGGGGAGGGATGTATGATTCTACAATCCCCTCTTCGTCCCTTTTCGAGGTTTTTTCGACGCAGGCACGGCGATTCTCACGACGAAAACTTTAGCCTCTTTCCCTCCTTACCCCAACACCTGTCTAAAGATTTGCCACGAACCATGAGCTGCGATCGTCGTTTGGCATCGTCCTTCCACTACCAGCATATTTACGCACCATGATAGCACGGTCATGACACACCATCATACGCAAGGTATACGCCATTACATTAAATACTGAGCGCTATCGTATTCTAGCAGCTGCTTAACACCTCTTGCGATAAATGAAAACCTCCGTAACTATACGTGTATCGAGTTGATTCAGCTAGATATAAGTTTCCTCCAGTAAATCAACGGTTGAAAACCAAGCTTCATATCAATGGTTTCAGGCTCAACTTTGTGGATGATCATTATAAATAATGAAAAAATACCTGAAGATGACACCGCTTCGTCGAAACTAGTAGTATGTACCGTGAAATAAATTGGTCGAATAAAACAAAGTTTTCTTTTTCATTAATTACTCAGCTTCATAATATAGGAACTCAGGAATAAATCGGGATGTTTCAAAGATAAACATGCTGATAAAAACTCAGTCAATTTTATGGAGGAATGGTCGCCACTGCCCAAGCAATGACCACTAATTGCTATCTAACAAAAAAATCATTTTTGAAAGCTTTTTTAGTCTTGTTAGAAAAATCAATTCCATCTCATCATTAAAATCCACTCGCCTATTCCTGCTTAAGTTTCTCATCAGATGAAACCTCGCAAAAAATGAGCTCAACACATGCATTACCTTCTAATTAAATGGGCGTGCTTGGAACTCACCAGTAATTCAGGCCTTTAAGATCGTCTACTGCTCCGACAGATCCTCACATCTTGCCATTATAACTCCCTGGGCATCCAAGATTCCTGAAAATTGAAACAAAGTATTACTGAAGTTGAATATTTAATTACAGAGAGAAATATCCAGGCTTATATATTTTCATTTATGATCAATTTTTGTGTAAGGCGAATAAATGGAAAGTCACAAGCAGCATTAAATATTTGCATTTTTTTGCGAAAATGTATCAAAATCACACCACCAGCAGCTTTACTTGCAATACCATCCCCGTACCACAGAGTTCTATTGATAACTCTTTCTGTTTTAACCTTGCATATTAATTAGTAAACCTCTAATTTAACACCTACCTATAAAATATAAATAATGAATATTTATCAGTTTATTAACTAGTAATCCTTATTAAAAAGGTATTCAATCAAAACTTAGACTGAGCTACATACTAGCTACTCTCGTACCATATAGACTCCATAGGAGCTATACGGTACGAGATTTCGATGCAAAAGTGAACTTGTCTTACCAATAATTCTAGACAAGGTTTTTAAAAGCCACTATGGAAAAAGATACCAACTAGCAAAAACAAATATTACACCGTATATTGATCACAGGCATGAACTAACATATACAGGTGGTATCCAGACGTATTTACAGTTTTTACCTAGAGCGTATGGAAAATTTACTCGTACGAGAAGAGAAAAAAATAGGAATTCTCTTAACGGGGTGCATTTTGGCGAAGGTGCTCGCCGCATACCATAAATGTAAAAATACAAATCGATCCATGAAAACTGCAGAGAAATAATAAGATTTTTAAAACGCATCCTCATTCTAAACTCAATGCAAAATAAAAGATTTCTCTCAGAACCGAAACAAAAAACTAATGACAAACTTTCTCAAAAGCATTTTTCTCATTATGTTTGTTTTTGAGTTTCATAACATAAAAAAGTCTGCTCATCCTCTGACAGCCAAGGTAACCGTTTGCTTAGCCAAATATATTTAGCATGCACCAATGGACTAAAAAAAGTTATTCAGGGTATTAAAGCTTGACTTTAGTCTTGACGTGACTACAATGTTGACCTGACTCTATCATGACCTGTCCCCAGTCTTGACATGACTCCAGTCTTGACAGAAACGAACTTTTTGAATCTGTACCTGAAGATGACGTAAATTCGAAACCATTTTCTTACTATATTAAATGAATGTGGAAAAACAAAGCACTACTTTTTCATTCACAATGGTCAGTACATTCCACAAAGTCACGCAGGAAATCACCAACTTAAGCAAATTGACTTATTTTTTGTCAGTCTATACTTTAAATCCTTATATGAATAGGGAATTTCATATGTTCCATTCATGAATCCCAAGCTTTGAAAAGTTAGCAGTGGGAAAACGAAGTTCACAGAGGATTTTTCATTTTAAAGCACGAGAGGAATGAAGGGCCATTGAAATTCCAGCAACCCACTAATTACAGGCATGACTATCAGCAAATGCAAATAAACACCCAAGAAGGGGAAAAAGGAGAGAGAGGAGGTGACAAAGGCGGGAAATCGCTTGTGTGCGCCAGACAGCCATGAAATCCATTTGCATACGAATTCGGAAAACTCCGTAGCCGAGGCGCTCGCTATTCGGCATGAGACATCCGCATTTTCTCGCTGTGCCATATAAATTGGATTTCTGGCTGAGAGCTGAAAGGGTTTCCCCCGGCCGTTCGTCGCCGTGATTTCTCGGTGACAGCGTTCTTTCCGAACTCAATTTAAATTACCTGCCGTTGGGAGAACATCTCCTGATGCATTAGGAAATCTCGGTAGTCGTTCTTTTGCCGACGAATTTACATATTTCCCTCAAATTTCGAGGAAATTTTATCGCGGCCAAATTGACGTTACGGAAATGCGTAAACGAGGAAGTTTCCGGAAATAAGTTATGAGTGTCTGAATGGTTTCCTGCCACAATGGAGTAAATTTTACGCACTTCCAAATTTCCTTCGAGGTTCATCTCGCGGAGTGTTTATTTTTCTCTTCCTGAATACCTAGAGGAAGCGGTTTAAAATTGAATAATGATTGAATATCAGCGAGTTCCGCTCTTGAAAATCAACTCCCATTTCCATTCTTAAATAAATTCATCGGCAGACAGAACTAAATGTCAAATTCACCATCATTAACAATCTCCTCGTCAATAATCCACGTTTCTCAAGCTCACCGAAAAAGTGATTGTCTCAAGATTTGTGTTCTTCACTTTTTTTGTTGTTGATTAAGTACACATGATGTCATGGGAATTTCGATAAAAAAATTACAATAAATAGTAATTATTATTTGCTCCTCGCATAATACAATCTTTTTCGCATAATTCGCTAACTCTTGCTTGCTTTTCATAATTTCGTTCAAGACCGTAAACCATTAATTCCAATGGTAAGTTAGGTGAGCACTTCTCTGGTTTTCAATTTCAAAAAACATAAAGCAATCAAAAGTTAAGTATTTTAATTCGCTCTTAAGCTGATTATCACATAATTCATATCTGAATGACTATCAAAAGTCATTCGAAAGTCTTTTCTTATTGGCAATAGGTATTCTCACATGATTTACGTATAATTTTAAATCCATCAGTCAAAGATTTATAGGTGCCTACTGTAAAAGTATCACTTTTTTCAAGCATAACTGAACTCTCATTTTTTTGTAAATATTTGGTACGTCAAAATTACTTAAATTATACAAAATAGAGCAAAATAAATAAACTAACATTATGCTGTCATTTTTACACATCCCCAGATGTAAATCCAATAATTATGATCATTCCATCACTACAGTTTACATTCGCATCTTCACCTGTTAATAGAGGTATATAATTGATGAAAAATCGATATCAACATTTAGAGAAGTATCCAAATAAATAATTTCATCAATGCCAATTATCTGAACTTACTCATCATCAGGATGGAGTCTTTCTACCTACTCGGAGAGGCAGATGAGAGGCATAAAGACGCCTTTTAACTCGATGATCAATAGCCAAGAATATTGCACGGCGTAAAAAATATATGTGAGAAAATTCCGTTGTCCCAATAGTTGGATAAAGAACATAAGACTTATTATCCATCTTTAGGAACACTAATAGAAACCCTACTCAAGATGCTAGCTTATCATTGAACATATGATAAAATAAGAAAATGATAGGTTAAATGATAAGTACCTACATATAAAGGGGAGCTAATTATGCCCATCCTGTTGAACTCTGCGGTATCAGGGCGTTTTTAATGAGTGAGAGATATCTGGACATTACGCATTCCAGGTAATGCTGTTTTTCGGAAAGTGCCAACTCGCAAAAATATTCTAGAAATCGATTAATCTAGGAAATATCACCATATTTTAAATTTCTTGAATTATATTCAATCCCTGTGAGAAATGCCTCTCAAAAAGATTTTTTAAAATTAAGCGTAAAAGTCATAATAATAATAACCACAGGATTTATTAGTAAAAAATGGCTCCAGAGGACCAAAACATTACCACAGTTAACAACCAGCAATTGCAACAATTAGGTATTGAATATTGTGGTAAATAAATAAAAGAGCGGTGTGCACAATTTAACCGATAATTGAAAAGCAGATGAGTCATCCTCATCGGCAGTCATCAGTCCACGGACTGGTGAGGCCATTAATACATTCTCCAGCTCTGTTCACTCTGTCTACTTATTTCTCCTTTATTATTTTTAAGTTCGAATTGTTTTTTTCATGAGGGGTCTCCCTTGTCGGCGATTTTTCCCACTCTTCTTCACGATCATCTTCACGAAATCATCACGAAAAAGTAATAAAGCGCGTTTGATGCTTCAACTGCTACCAATCCAGTGCCGCACGGAGCACTTGGAACATAGATGGGATCAGAGACACTCAATAAGCGGTACACGAGGCTTACACTCAACGAATGGGATTTGTTAAGGAAGTCATTGCAGCGAAATCTAGCGAATGATTTCAAGTATCGCGACTAATCCCTCCACCAATTACCAGGGACAGAGAGGTGTCGTTCGACAGCTGTGGATTCTATGCGAATCGAGAACTTACCGGCTAGGTGGGTGTCCCATCTCATTCATACTTCCGAGACCTTCGACCCACTTCATATTCCAATCAGTAGACTCCGTTCGTAGTACTTGTCCAATATTTTTTGTCACTAGAATGGCGCAATGTATTCAAGGTGAAAGAATTTTGATAAATTAATTAGTAATTCGAAGGAAGCATCAAACGTGGACGGAGGACGTACTGAGAGGTACCTAATGAATATGCTGAAGAGGACGACGGAGGTGAAAATCTTGGATAAGCGCGCGAGAGAGAGGAGAAGACTGGGAATTTTGAACGTCATGAATACAAGAATCCCTTGTATATAATTTTAAATGGCTTATAAGACGAATAATTAACTATAAAAATGGAATCACTTTCATAGGTACACAGCAGTGAGAATGGAAATTTTTACCATAATTTTAAAAAGCTTTTTTGTCCCTCTGGTGCGTAATTTATGCAATGTGAGATGCGTTCAAGTCCTAAGATTTCCCCGTCTTTTGCTAAGGCCTGGGGCATATCGAAGCGTAAATCTGAGTTAAAAATAAATGGGGACTCTGTCAATGTGTGAAAGAGATGGCAGCAACATACAGTGTATAGGATTCTTGTAGCTGCTGCTAGGGTGTTAAGTGTTTTAAATATTACTTACTTTGGCGACGTTCATAGTAGAAGAGCCACAAGTAATCATTTGATTTCTCCACTTGTCTGGTGTAAAACTCATTGAGCTTAATCATCAACAGATAAATGCCTAAGGCGATGGTGTAAAGGAGGTGAAAACTGCGCGTTCATGTGTGCGACAGTTCCAAAAAGGTCAAACATCGAGTGAGAATGAACTGAAGCAGCCGTGGCCGGACCAGTATGAATGGTTATGGATGAACGCTGATTAGGCGTGACATATTCTCATTGTGTTCGAAATGGCACTGTGGTGATGGCTGCACTCTACAAACAAGTGTTACAGATAAAGTTCCTTCCACCATTAACGGCGATATGAACAGAAAAACCAGCGCGTGTAATTTTCCATCAAGAGCACACCCCGAGCATTCCTGACTCTTCGAGGCACGGAGTTTCTCCATAAAAACAACTTTGAAGTGGTGCCTCATGCTTCCTACTTATCTAACCTCACTCCCTGCAATTTTTGGCTTTTTCCAACGATAAAGGAAGCTGTCCGTGGCCATTCATTTCCCGGTTCAGGCGCTCTATCATGAGAGTGGGCACAACAGGTCACTAAATAAGTGTTTGCAACAGCCATTGAAGTACGGTCTTGACGCTGTGAAAATATGTTCGTGTATAGGGAGATTGTGTTGACAAGTGACATGTTTCAACTTATTGGGGCGGGTAGTCTATAAGAAAAAAAATTAGACGTGAGAACTTGAACGCACGTCGCATATTAAGGTGAATGACAAAATATCTAAAACGATTTTCATGCTTGAAGGAATTGATTTACCTCATGAAACAATTTTGGACCAAGAATATTTCGCTCTTACTTATAAGACACTCAACTCCCTACAAGATTGCACGAATGAGTTGATTACTGGTGTTCACCCGGAAGGATTTAATCCTTTCAAAGCTCCTGAGGTACTTCCCTACCAAAACTTTAAATCCTAGGATCCGCTGCTAAACACTAGGAAGTTTTTCTAGTATCGATTTTTGACTAGGCTAGGAGCCTCTCCAACGCCACACCTCACTATATACCAGCAACTAACATCAACGGATGAGTTGATACGTTCCAAACCCCTTAATATATCCTCTCCTGTTCAATAACAGGTCATGTGACGCAATAAACCTATTTTGGATACGTTCCAAACCCTTAATATATCCTCTCCTGTTCAATGACAGGTCACGTGACGCAATAAACCTATGCTTGACCATAGGCTAGTGAAAATAGCAGCCACTGCATGTTTTTAGATGTTCTGTACACATAAGAGACGAGAGAACATCAAATTCTATAAATTTCTCAGAAATATTGTCGTGACGCCTTCCGCAGCTTCTTTTATCAACTATATAATGAGTATCCTCCTGACGACGCGACGCTCCTAGTATAAGCAGTGAAAATTTGAGTTTTTAAAATGAATACACAGAAATACCCGAAAACTTATTTTATAGTTCTGAGAGAAATACCGAGTGAATGTAAGCATTTTTTATCAAATAGGCACTCAAAGGTTTCATTCCTAAAATTAGTCACAAGCCGGTGACATGGGCATTCATAGGACAATAAATTTAGCGCAAGTAATTATAATCCAAAGAGCACAAAATGAACGTTTTCCTATTTACTTACACTTACATCTTTGGGAAAAGAATATTAATTTGGAAAAAAGTAAGTGACTCAATAAAACTCACGCATATGAGAGAGCGAGCAACCAATCGGGAACAAAGGAATGGATGAAGATGGCAAAAGATTGAGACAAAAGATGAAATATGGGTTAAATATGTAATTATAGGAAGTTATTAAGTAATCAGCAAACGGGAGAAGAAGAGTCTCTCATAAATATTCTGATAGATACTTGTTTGTGCAGCAGTGTATATACTCAATAGTAAACGTAAAAAGTAAATATAATATTTAAGGCTTGAGCGTAGAGATGTTCAACAATACATTTCTGCATATTTTGTAAGTAAAATGTTGATCCGCAACTCATTAGAGCACGTGAGTTCCGCAGTATAGCTTATCGCCAAGAGGATGCTCGCGACGACTATTTCGTCCACATTTTCTGGGAGTGCGCCAAACGAGATAGATTTTTTAAAGGTTTTATATCCAAAGCGGTAACGATCCCGCATCCAGTTGTTCCTCGCGCCCCCGGAATAAAAAAATAATAGTGTACGTACAACGCCTCCCGTTCCACACTTCACCTTCGGGGGGTTTTTTGGCAAGAGCGAGCGAGCGAGCACGGACGGACGCGGCTATAATGGGGGTTTGGATTCTGCGAATCATGAGAGCGGGGGCGGAGGGGTGGTGGATCCTTGCGAATCCGTCTCGTGTTCCTGCGGGGGTCGCTTTCGGGGGGAGGGGGATAAGGGAATCGCTTCAACCCTGGATGGAAAAAGGGGAAAAAAAGGGTATAAGCTGCTGCTGCTGCGGGGTACGTATGAGAGGGGGCGGGCTTGAAAACACGTCCACGCTCCTCGAGAGGTACTGTCCGGGGGCCCTGCGTGCGTTGTCGGCTCGTTTATGAGGGCCCGCGAGGTCCCGAGAGAATCCCGGGGGATGGGGGGCGTGGGAGGGGACGAAAGGGTGGGGATCGTGGAGTCCGGGGGAGTGGGAAGGAGAAAGAACAGGACAGAGAAAAAATAGAGAAATAAAAGATGAGGCAAAACCCCAAATCCGCTCGAGTTGTTGGTAACCATGACATTGAGGTCGACCTCCATTCCAAAGCTGTCGGCGTGTAATGGAAGAAGGCCGCGTGGAGTGGAGGAGGAGGAGTTAGTTCTGTGTGTGTTTGTGCGAGTTGGGGGAGGGGGGGCGGTTAAGAGAGCGTGGGATGGGGGAGGGAAGCGAATTTTCGGGTAGAAGGGGGAGGACATCAGGGGCGGAAGGGAGGGGAGGCGATGAAAGGCAAGGAAGAATAAGAGAGACACACATATATATAGTTTACGTGGTAAAGGGCTGCTTGGAGGGAAATGGCTGGGAGGAGTTCTTTTTCCCTCTTTCTCCCTTTCTTTCTCACTCATCCTTGTTGCGCTGTCGGGTGTCTGTGTCGCGTCGTTTTATCGGTCACCCCGAGTGCCGAAGTGTGGGGGTGGGAGGAGAGGATATGGGGTCGGAGGAGTGGGTCGTCCAGCCATAGTGTTGTGTGTGTCCTCTCCAGCTGCGACGGGGATTCACTCGGAGAGCGCCCCCTCCCTCCTCCTCCATTCCTCACCTGACTCCTCTCCTCCTCCCCCCACCCTCCCACACCCCCGAAGCGCTCTTCACACTCGCGGGCGTGAAATATCTCAGCCAACCGTCCACTCCCTTTATCGCTCGTCTCGGTCGCGGCATTGCCACGGACGTCGCAAAATACTGAGTGCAGCCTTGAGCCTTTTCTTTGGGTTATGAAAGATAGGGCCTCCAACTAAATGTTTTCCGCTCTGCTCTGGCGAACGTAATTCAAAAGAATCCATTGTCACACCGTTTGCCAATTACTGGCATTTTCTGTTGGGGTTATGAAATGCTTCTCCACCCGCCACATCATTGGAAAAGTTGCCTCCTTAATTCCTTCAAAAAGCGTATAAACATACAAGGAATCTAGCCACATGTGTAAAAGGTAAATACCACTGACTCACTCACAGTTTGTTTTCTATATATATCTGGTAACCAGCAAACATATTAAAATGAAATTTGCCACAATGCTACATCTTATGTCATAAGAAAGAAGGTCTTTCATAAGAAATATTTTTGAAATATAAGAACTCTAACAGGAAATTTTTAAGCGAACATATGTTGCGGGTCTTCTTAGGGAAAAATGCAAAAAAGTCAAAACAACAAATCATCCAGATTTTCCCCGAAATTATTAATTAATTTCAAATTCTTCTGAGCTTATATGGGGTATAAAAAAGTAGAGTTTAATAAAAAATCCCCATAAGTATAAATACTGTTCATTATGTGACAGTAAGAAATGGCAACTACGAGACGACAACTAAAACCCCCATTGCAATATGACACATGGTCACCTCCTCGCGTAGTTCCTCGGTTAACACTAAGAACCACGTCTACATTAAAACAATACCATGATCCCCAGCACAGAGTGAGAGGAGCAGTTATTGAGTGAAAATATGGTAACTTAGTAGTTTTATATGAGCATAAGGTGAGCTACGCTTCGGATAACAGCTTGTAAAATATAAAAATATTGTTTAAGTAATTTTTGAGTTACACAATATTTACAGGACAATAATAACGCCTGCAAGAGTTATGGTTCATATTGTGGATGATTCACCAAGTCAAATGATAAGTTGAAGGGAGCGCAGATCACAAAATATTTCACTAAAACAGCGGTTACTGGTGACTTAACATTTAAATATATAATCACGCATGAACTCAGGTCTTTCACACGAGTCACTTATTAGTCTCTTCTGGGTTTTATATTTCCTTCTATTCCTTTCCCTGAAGACAACTGCAACTATATTTTAGTATTTTCATCATCGGTTGAAATTTGATAGTGGCGTCAGCATTATATCGAGTTCCTAAAGGTGAATTATTCGTTAGCAAGCCTAAAACCTTCACCGTTAAACACCACTAAAACCTCGCTCAACCTATTTCAAGACGTTTATCAACATTCAATATCGCAGAGTCATTGGCTAAATGGAATATTTGTGCAAGAGTCTATTACAGCTTCACTGTGGTCAGAGAATATCAAATTCCGGACTGGATACGCGCTACAAACTTGTTTGGCCTAAGAAAACTCGCGATATATAACATAAAAGCATTCGTCTTCTTCAATTAAAATTAATAATATTTTTTTATTAAGCTGAAGCACATGGTTTGCAAGTTTATCTTTACTACCTTCAAAGAACGCTGAAAACACCCAGGAGATTAAATAAATGATTCCCTATCTATAAGTCAACATATTACACATCCTCATTGCATTAGTCTGTAACACGACCACGCCTTAGTCAATCATGGGTTACCTCGAGCGTAGATAAATGATTTTATACCTCTTCATCTATATATTACAAATCCTCTTTGAATAAGGATGTAACACGACCACTTCATAGGCATTCATCGAAACACAAAGGTCGCCCACAACTTCTACAGCTTCAGCTTCTTTCTAGCTAAAGTTCACATGATGAGGGGTTCCGAGGAGATCGGAATCTGCTTGTTTGGAAACTTCAAATAATTCTGTGTCGAGAAAATTTCACCCACAAAGCGTTTCCACAGGTTCAGGGATAACCGCTGTCATCCAGGGGAGGAGTTAAAAAAGGGCAGGCCCAGAACGAGAAGCGCACGAAGGAGGGAAAAACGAGGATGCATTGTGGGCCGACAAAGGCGTTCTGAGTGCGGGAAGACAGAATCTCCCGCGTCCAGAACCTCCGGCTAGAAGCGTCGGTAAGAGAGCGACGGCAGTGGACAACATCCTCCCCGCAAAAAGAGACATGGGCGTCTACTCCGTCGGCACAAAAACGAGGCCCAGAGTGTTAGGCGTCCGCACACACATACACAAAGCGACGCGCGTCACATCGCGCTCCCTTGTGTCGAGAAATACATCTGCTGGCTGCGCCGCGCTAACGCGCAGCCAACCAATCCAAACTATACTACCTCCCCCATTTGTTGCACCCCCGATTTGTCCAGTAGTGGCAAAAGAAGGCATTTCCTTACAAGACCTCCCCTTCATGGCTTGGCATCGAAAAATCTGACCTCAAAACTTCCGCGACTCTTTTATGTCTCCTTCCATAGACAGCAGAAAACCCCAAAGCGCATGCACAACAAAGGGTTTTCCAAAGAAGTGTTGTGTGTCGTCCCCCGTCATCGCAAAATGTAACGGAACACCCCTCCAAAAGCTGTCGTCGCGGACGAATGACAGCATATCTCCTAGGTTAGGATGTGTGCCGTGGGTTGTTTTGAAACCAAATAGAGATTCATCTCATTTTTCCCCATGCAATGAAATACATAGTTACTGGAACCGAAGTGAATTCATACGTTGTTGTGACGAATTTTAGACAACCATAGCCTGTCAGGTCATTCAGTGGCGTATTTGTATGCGGTTTATTTAATTCCATTAAATACTCTATCACTCGCCAAACATGAGTTCATTCACAAGAATATATTGGTAGGTATTCAATTCTCAATTACATCTTCGCAGGTAACGTAACACATTGAGCATATGTTGTAAAAGTGATGTCCTGGTGGTTAAGTATATTCGTCAGATTAATATATTTTAGTAAAACGCTATGCATCGTAAAATATTGCCAGAGTAGCGCAACTTGCCAGACAACACCAGTTTATATTTTCAACTCTCATTAGCGTGGCAAATAGCAAAGTAGGCATGAGTAAACTCTTCTCGGGCTCTCCACCGGTTCAAACTATTCATAATTGCTTTAGTTAAAAGCAAAACAAATAACCAGTAAAGTTAGTGTCCAACGTAGAACGTGGTCAGGGTTTGAACTCGCGAATTAAACGTTAGCGTGAGAACTTGCGGCATATCAAATCATTTACAACTGCCATCACACCAATTACTTTATCACAACATCAGATATTAGCTGTTAATTTTCATTTTAGCAACAGAAAATAAGGAATAAGTTCAATTTGTGGAAAAATTTGACCAAGGCTGACTCACCTCACGCTGACTATAAAAAAAGAGGGTTCAAAATGTGGTCAATATCCTGTGCACTGGGTACGTAATAGGGCTCGATGTATAGACTGGTAAAGAATATGGAAACCCTTTTCCTTTGGGAGAGGGTTGTGCAAGAACTGATTGAAGTATATCTACATATTTCAAAGTATTGGATATTTTTTTAATTACTTCTCAGGTATGAATTTCCCTGAGGTCATCTTAGGCAAGTATATTTTCATGCGGTACAATTACGGCTACAAGAAAAAAAGGTTTCCCAAAATCCAACAAAAATCAGGAGAATTTGACGCGACTAATGACTTTAAGAGGCCATTTGAAAAATTAAAGTCACCAAAAGGCGTCGCAGACATTGTAGCATAAAACAAAGTGAGGAGATGAATCTACCATTGCTCAAATAGTAAGATTGGATTGTGTATTGAGTGCTTCGCTCCTTAAAATTCCAAATAAAAATGAATTATGCTTTATCAAGTTTATAATCTGTTTTAACTATTTCCTCCATTTTTCATTGGTACCTGTCAAATTGAATCCATTTAGGTTTCTATTTACTGTAACTCGTAATAGGTTCAAGCAAATTGGACAATGTTGCAAAGGTTAATAATATACCTTTGATCAAACACATTATATACAAAAAGGTAGCTCAGGAACTTATTTTAAACATTTGTTTAATTAAAAAAGTTGTCCCTTACAGGAACCAGAGCACAGTTCAGTGAATGAATATAATGTGTAAAGCACTGGGTTCTACAATAACCACCCAAGTAGCAACTAACAAAATTTGTTTTTTATTAAATAAGCAACTCCTTATTATTGGGGTTATATAACGCCCGTTTGGGTGAAAAAACCTTCGTGTTGAGTAATTTTCCCAATGTTGACCTATAAAGGGAAAAACGTAGAAAAAAAATATTAGTCAATTTTCCTTAAATGAAACCTATCAAAACGGAAATCTTAGATGAATGCCGGTAGTGAGTATCTGATTGAAGCGTTTAAGGAAGGAAATGAGGAAATATGTACACCAGAGCCAGCATGATTCTGTGCACGTGCAGCGAATACATTCTCTGTTGTGAAATCCTCAACGGAAGAGTTTTGTCGTGTTGAGGATAGATACATCATCCTCACAAAACGTCTCTCTCCTGAGAAACAGGTTCCGTGTACTGCCGCTGTCTCCACCCTCTTGTCCTTAGACCACTTCGCAACTTCCTCCCGTGACTTCGTCCATCAGTTTCACTCTCTTTCCCTTCCCCTCCACCCTTCTATTATCCCCTCGACTTTCGTAGTTAAATCCCTTGTTAGATGACTCACACATTTTTCTTGATTCTTGGACTTTTTCAGCAGTTTTCTACCCTTTCTTATTCTTTAGCAGCACAGGTTTTACTCCATTTATCTTATTCACTTCAAACTCATCCAACGCCACATTTCAATCTCGTCATCATTCTTTTCGAATCGACACGTTCCAAAGGCATTCATCATAAAATTCCAAGCAGCATTTCTACAGTTTCTTCCTCACATATAGAGCCAAACTGCTGAACCGAACGCTACCCCAAGATTGAAAGCTTTTAGAGAGAATCAAACATGGCGAGGAATAGTATTTTTCTCGGTTTCACTGGGTGAATACCATACCTAGCTAAAACATTTCATACCTAAGTAGGCGCAGCCACACGCGTTACACGCACTGTGAATATAACGATAAACTTGTGCGTATGAACACATTACAATAAGTGCTAAGAGTATGACGAGAAATAGAAATGGGCGACACAAATGGCCCGGAGCCTCCGAAAATAAATCATCCGGTGGTTATTCGTCACTCCGCCCTGCACAACCTGCTCGACGCCCTCTTAAAGCTATCTTCACATTTTTTTGAAAAACCCTTTTACTCTCTCGAAACAAAATCTCCATGCTCCCAAAACCACATACGCACTCCCTCCTTTGACTTCACACCCTCCCCCGCCACCTCTCTTCTCTCAAACCCCATCCCTTCAACACCCCCAATCCCTCAAGCATTCCCCACCCCTCTCCCGAGATCGCACATACAACTCCTCTACGCATCCCGCTCCGTGCCACACCCGCCCACATTTTCTGCACGAAAGAGGAAAAAACCGCCAACACCAATCACGGGAGGAGGGGGGGCGATGGAGGAGCCCCCACCCGTACGTCACATCGTTAGGACGTTTTTCGCTCTTTTTTTTTAATGATATACTCGGCTCGACTCGACTACGGGGGACACTTTCACTCCGTCGTGGAAAAAAATTGATGAGACTTATCAAGCTCGGATCTCAGGATTTTTCAAGGCGTCCATTAGCGTTTCATTTCCTCCGATCGGAATAGGGGGTGGCGCTGCGGAATATGGGCTCGGTGGGGGAGGGTTAAAAGTGGCGAGGGGTGTAAGTATTGGTGAGGGGTGATGGAGAGGGGCAAAGGAGGAGAGTAGTGGGAGAGGGAGATTGTGAATCATTTCATTTTTTTTGCTAACCCTCCTCCTACTCCCTCCCTTCTCATATTATATAGGTATATGTATGCTTATATAAAAAAGAAAGTTGCCCGTTTGGAAGGGTGAAGGGAGGAAATGGCTCAGGAAGGGGGTTTGTATCAGGGCTACAGGATTTTTTAAGGGTGCTAGGGGGCGCGGGAGAGAGAGAGAGGGTGTTGTTGATGGGAGAGCGAGGGTTGCCGGGAAGGGTGGGGGCGGGCGGCGATAGAAGAGTTCGTTCCTGGGGGCCTCCAGGGGGCCTGCGCTACGCGAGTGGCAAGAGGGAGGCAGAGATAAAAATGTGAACAGACCGAGATAAAAAACAAAAGGAGAGACTTTTTGTGGAAGTGGCGCGAGGGAAAGGGGGTTTGAGTGTGGAAAAAAATGGAATATCCGTAATTACTTCGTGTGCATAAGAATTTCGAGCACGAGTTGGAAGCAGGTTGATTTAATGGCGTTATTAGAAACTTTATTGTAACTCGGTGAAAAAAAAACTCTCTCTCCACACTTCAGATGAGAGCGTCATTGAGGACACTATTAAGTTCCTTTTTATTCGTCACGTTTTTATAGCATTCTATTCCTTAATTTAGAGGGAAAAAATGGGAAACCTGACGTGCCCTTTTTAAGCGGCGAATTTTTCGACTAATCGTGCCGAATAAGGCGCGTTTTCCATCCGAAACTTTGCTGCTGCGGTTTCCGGACACTCCAGAAATAAAATGCCGTCGTTTCGTCCGTAGGCCGCCATTTATGGCTGCAGATGGTGCTTAAAAATCTAAAAAATATAGTCCTTGATAAGAGGCCAAAATCCTAATTGAGGACATTACCTCTAATCCTTACCATCCGTATTTGTCAAGAGATTTCCTCAAAGCAAAGGAATTTGACCACTTGATCTGGGATGGATGATGTTATCATCTTTATTTTCTTCAACGACCTAAACCTAACGTTACGCAAATATACCTTTGAAAATTGTTTCTTTCCTTAATTATATACTTTGTAAAGTGCGGCATGGGCCAAATACTTAAGGGAAACATGGTAACAATATATTTTAACAATTCGTACTTGGAATGAGTACGTATAATACTTATGATAGTCCATACATTTAAATCATGCCTTTCGAAATTCAGCAGTTTATTGCCCTGAAGATAACAGCTCTTTTCCTATTTCATGCTATTAAATGTGTCGTAATTCATTGATTCTAATTGCCATATTACACATAAAATTGAAAAAGATAAGAAATTGCCTCAAGTTTTATGCTAATTTTTCATAAGTTTGATTCCTTACTCCAACTCGGTGGAAATTTTTCATATCTAATATGGCTTAGGAGAATAGTCCTCAAATGCAAACCCTATTCCTTAACATTAATTTAAAGGTCCCATCCTATCTGTTCAGGCCGCATTTGACAGACAAAATAAGAATTCGAGGGAAAATAAAACGACGCAAACTAGTCAAAGTTTGAAATATTGGAAGATTAGATGTGGCATGAGAGACGGTGTCTGTCTTGATACTGATTTGATAGCATAAAAACTGTGTTCGGATCTATAAAACCTTTGAGCAATGGCTTATAAAACTGGAATACATTTTCCCACAAAGTCACTATCTTACAATGGCCCAGTATATCATGAAACGACCTCGCAACGAGGGGAGGTTTAAATACTGCTAGCGTGCGATGAATTCAGGAGTGAAAACTCCACTGAATGCGTAATATCCTTCCCTGATTTGAACATCTTATTTTCTGTTATGCAATTTTTTAGTTCGCCTACTACCGAAACGCTCTTTCTTTCATAGAAGATTCATATTTCCTGTTGAGCAGTAAGTATTTTTCATAAATAGACGTAATCTTGGAGAAAGATCGGATTATACTATATTGAAATTCAACTAATCAGTTCGAATGGGAGAGCAATTAGTAAGCGAGAACTTTTAAAATTTCCATCAAAACCGCTACCATGCGGTGAAATATCATCTGCTGTTCTCTACACCGCTACCACGAGATGAAATATAACCTACTATAGTCGGATTATTTATTTATTTTAAACATTGTTCACATACAGCAGTAGCGCCAATTTACAGTGAAAAATATAACAATAAACATGAAAGGGGACAAAAATACAATAACAATCATAAAAATCAACAACTCAGAGCCCATCATGGAAAGGGGAAATATTTAATTTGTTCACAGGTAGGATATAGCTTGGGTGGTGAAATGGTTACATGGTAAAAAAAGGATCGACAGTGAGAGGGTGTGAATTAAGAAGGAAGGAGAGGTGAAGTAAAGGTGAGCGCTGGGTGAGTGATATCCTAGGAATAGGGAGGTGGAGTAATGAATGCGTGCGGGTGGATCGAGTTGGTATCCTAAAGTGGAAGAGAGAAAGCAGTTCAGGACAGTCAATGGTCGAGTTAAGGGTATTGTGGAGGAGTTTAAAATCAGTTTTAAGTATGTGGTTTTGGAGGTTAGAAAGGGAAAGAGAAGACAGAATAGCATTTGAGGACGTATTGCGGACATGTGGGACTGTGTGTTCGACTATTTTGGCAAAGAAGTGGGGGATGCAATCAAGGCATTTTAGATTAGTCGGGGCTGACATGGACCATATTGAGGAGCAATATGATACTATGGGAAGGACAATTGTTGAGAAGTAGGAATGGAGTGCTATGGGATCTTTAATTTCTGTGAAACGGTTAAGAAGGCCTAATAGGGACATTGCTTTACTTTTTACAGTCTGAATGTGGTCGGAGTAATTTAGTGTTTGGTCGGTTATAACGCCTAGGTCTTTCATAGCTGTCACTCTGTTTAAGGGAGTTGAATTAATTCTGTAATTGAATGTCAGGGGTTTTGTTTTCAGAGCAAGTCATGATGCTACATTTTCCAGGGTTTAGGTTAAGTTTCCAGGTATCACACCACAGGGAAGTTTGATTTAAGGCAAGTTGAAGATTAATACAGTCAGAAGTATTATTAATTTGCTTGTAAATCTTGCAATCATCAGCATAGAGAAGGGTATGGACTTGGGAGGAAAGGAGTTGAGAAGGAAGATCATTTATAAATAAATTGAAAAGATATGGCCCAAGGACACTGCCCTGGGGAACTCCAGACGTCACAGGAGACCAAGAGGAAGAATCACCTGCGAGTATTACACGCTGGGTTCTGTTGCAGAGAAAGCTATAAAGAAGGCTGAGGAACAGAACATGTATGCCAAACAGGCTGAGTTTATGAAGGAGGAGTTTATGATGAAGGGTGTCAAAAGTCTTGGAGAAGTCAAGGTAAATGGCATCGAGTTAAGTTGACTTATCTATTGCACTGACGGCATGGTGTTGAAAGACAGCAAGCTTGGTTAAGCATGATCTTCCTGGGAGGAAACCATGTTGCTGAGAGGATAAAAAAGGAGAGGTGAAATAGTAAATCCTGTTCAGAATAATACGCTCACAAACGGAAGAAAGGATCGGAAGCAATGAGATGGGGCGACAGTTTGAAACATCATTCTTGGGACCTGATTTACTATCGGAGTAACGTTGGCGCACTTCCATTTAGAATTAAAAGCTATAAATCACTCATATCCTTTATCATAGCCTTTTATTTCAAACAAATTTCTTTTTAAATTAGAATTCTTTCCATGAAACATTTTACCTATACGATGCGACTGAGATACATTTACTGAAGCCTTAACTGCCGAGGGAAACATATATATCATGTGACGTTACTAATTATATATATTCAATGGTTCGTGAGTTAACTTTGTGGAATTTCGAGTCCATAATGAAATTTCAGAAACTTTGTAACTTTCAAACAGGTTTATTGGTTACAACCCCCGACCGGTTTCAACACTTTCATGTCATTATCAAGAGGATAGGAATTGTTTTTATGTGGGTCAAACGGGAAGAAGCTTTAGTACTAGGACTATAGAACATTTTAAATCTTCTCTCTGTAGTGTCAAAAAATGTTTTTAGTAATCATTTATCGAATTTTAATCACGTCTGATTTTAAATTTGATGTTTTACACTTCAATCACAAGCGCACAAAGCTGGATGTTACTGAGAATTTTGAAACCATGCCACGCGTCAAGTATTTTGGTACGAGTTTGATACCATTTAGTAGTTCACCTCTTTGGTACGACCTGATACCATTGAATGCTTAACCTCCCTACCTAGTACCTGTCCCTTCTTCCAAAAATGTTTCCGTTTACTCGACCTTCAGCCCATTGTGTTATCCCTAGTCTTCATTACCTAACTAGTAGTCATCCTAACCCTTACTTCCTATAAGCCCCCCCCCCTCTTTTCCAAAACTGGATATAAACACGAACTTGTGACAAGAGAGATTTGTACTATCCTCTTCATAATGACACAAAAGTGTTGATATCAGTCAGGGGTTGTTACCAATATATCTGTGTGGAAGTTACAAAGTTAATTTAATATCGTAACGCTATTGTGCTACTAATCGGCCGTTAAGACGACTGAATGATGACTTCTGTTTTATATTTAACCATCTTAAGGTCCTCTTAACCTGTAATAAATAAGGCGCTCGCTGTGCCGCCCGCTTCTACTCCTGACTGTACCCAATATTTTCCATAGTTTTAAATATTAAAATGAGAGCATATTCAGAGTTATAGAAATTATATCCAATAAATTTGAGCACTAAAGGTTCAATTTCATAATATTGTCAATGTCATATGGGAATTGACTAAATTTTGAGAAATTTTGAAGTAAAGGTGAACAGCAGAAGGATATATTCCTATCAAATCAAGTTAAATAAATTTCTAGAAATAAGCGTATAGCCTACAAACCAAAGCTCTAAACACAACATTTGTCATGCAGATAAGGTGGATTAGGGTCTGAAGCTGAATAAAACCGAAAGGGCAAATGAAAACTGTGAAAAAAAATTGAGAAAGCCAAAAATAACGGTCCACGAAACAATATGTAGTAAATATGGAAATAGTGAACTAGGATTCAATTCATGTTTAAATATAATAAGAAATATCAGTAAACAGCCAAGAGAAAACACTGTAACAAATGAAGGATAAGATTAAGCTATAGTTAACTTTCAATTACATGCTACGATTCACCACCTGATTTGACGACACAGTAGGCTATTAAGTAAGCCCTTCTCATGTAGAATTGTACAGAAAGTATACTTATACAGGAAAATGATTTCTTTAACAAACTTATTTGATCTGAGTAAAAAGGTTCCCCCCCCTTCGTGGTTAACATTTCGTAAGTTGAAGGTAGAATGGGGTACTGAACTAAAATTTACATCGTACAACTCCTGAGTTAAACGTTCGTTTATAACTTACAGAGTTTGAAAAACACAAAATACCCTAAATAAATTGAATCGAAAAATTACTAAAATAATTTAAAAATGTGAAAATAGGTAAGAATTTGTGAGTTCCGTGAAACTATTTCTCATTCGGCACATGACGGATGACATCACTGGTTTACCCCAGCTAGCTATCACCGCGTAGGTACTACTGCTCACATATACCAAAATATTGCATATTTCCGCGTATTTGGGAGAAATATTTTAAGTTAATGGAGCAGGAAGCTGATTCTGACTAACTATCACCCGTAGATATTTTTAATTTTCATTTTTAGTTTAATTAAAATAGATGATCGGTTCCATACCAGAGGTATTAGACGAACCAAATTTATGACAAAATCTAATTCTGCTGAAAAGAATGTTTTATTTAATGTTAATTTACTGCAGCTCGAAAGTGACGAAAGTAGATAAGGACTGTATTAACTTGTAGATATTATTATTCTTTGCCTGCACAAAATTCACCATGGTGATTCTGCTCCAGGGCACTTCAAAGTTAACGGTATAAGACCAAACTGCCGGTTAAATGCACGAGTTTTCCCAGAACATAAAATAAAAGCAAACCCACAAAGCTAAGCTGGTGATTAACGAAAAACGAAGGCAAAGTTAAGGAGCTGAATTGCCTTGAGGTGTCACTTGTTTACTGTATGTTTCACTATTGTGCTACCCGAGTTTGAAGTGAAATATCTCGAAAACCGGCAAATCGTTTTCACTCGCTAGCACATGAAGCTTGTTAATTCTTGCATTGATTAACAAGAACATTTTTCTCAATTTTTTATTTTATTAGCATAATACGTCGAGAACAGAAAAGCGACCCATTTATTGAGCTCCTGAACGGATGCGGCGTGTTTGGTGCTTCATTACAACGAAACGAGGGAAGTGGTCAACATTTCCTGCTTACACATTGTGGAAAAGGTCTTTTCAAGATCTAATATGATATAAAATATGATTGACTTTACCTGATTTGCTATTATTAAACCTTTTTTTGGAACTACATTATCTCCTGGACCGCTCCCAAGCGCCATTCTCGGACTGCACTATTTCCTAGGTCTTCTTTTCACCATTATGGATCACTAAAATTTTAATTTGAGATGTTTACGCTTAAAATCACTTTAACCCACTTAAAAATACCAACTCTCAAACTCGGGTGTCAGAATATTCAAACAGACAGTTGATTTTTCGTTTAGCCATTAATACTCGCACAGTAAAGCAAACCACCATTTAAAACGAAGAAGTGCTACTTTTAAGCTCCTTATAAGCATTTTTCATTAGTACAAATTGCAGCCCCAACATAAGCCTCAACCTCATAAAAAGTTCAACTTAAAAAACCTGGCATAGATAGAATTTTCATTGACGTCTCTCTAAAAAAAAGTGAAGTCTCTTAGACAGTCTAAAAAATGAAATATTCTTTTGCATTTTTCCTTCAACTTCCAGAACAACTTGGTTTTAGTTTTTTCATTAAAAACACATTTGCTTCAGAGGAAAAAAAGTTTCCAAGCATATAATGACAAAAATAGTGTTTTAACGCTGTTTCTGGAAATGTGTTCATTAGCCAAGCGTAAATTCTTCACGAGATTCTACCAGGTCAAATTTGCAAAAAGTACCAACGTTTCGACGGACGACTCGTCCATCGTCTTCAGGGTAAACTCTGAATTGAAGACGATGAACAAGGCTTCCGTCGAAACGTCGGCACTTTTTGCCAATTTAACCCAGAGGAAATCCCGAGGCGAATTCACGCTACGCGATCGCCAGAGAAGCATTAAATCTTGTCTTGTTCATTAGCCCACTTTAGGGGAAAAGCGTGATCAAACATATCGAACATGTACGGTCATTTGTAAAGCAATGTCAAAGACCAACTGATATTACACACCAATATTTAAAAATATAAACGATATCAGAGGCTCCATATCCGCTGCTAAGCCCTGAGGATGAAGCTCCGATTGAGCTCCTGACTTCCTTCATTCATTATTTACCAGAGTCAATATTACGAGTCCACGTCATAAGGTCCAGAATAAGATCACTCGCAGATAGGCACGTGAAATGAGCAATCGTGCGTTACAGTATAAGATGGGATTCCAATTACGCATCACTCAGTCGAAAAGGAGAGCATCTACGACGTCACATGAATGGATTGGCGCGCGCGAGAGGTGAAAATAGGGGATGGAGGTCATAGTTTTGCGACGATATTCGCCTCGAAATGGGGGAAGGTGGTTAAGGGTTTTGGGGAGCAAATCAACTTACCGAATGACGTATTCCATGAAAGACCCCCCGCAATCCAGGGGGGTAGGCGGGCGGCCCTTAAGAGTCACAGAGCGCCGACAACGCCCCCCTCCCCGGAGTGCGGCGTGGAGGGAGGCAGTTCACTCCAGGCTGCGTAGCGTGCGCGCAGGGCCGCCACCCCTTTCGCACGACACGAGACAAGAGGTGGGGAGGGAGGGGAGTGAGAAACGAGAGCAAAGTCTCCAGGGCAGCGCTCACAGCCTTTCAGTAACTATCGCGAGAGTGTAAAGAGGGAGGGTGTTTTTCTCAAAAGGAGGCCGCCCAGCCAATGACCGCGCTCCCCCGCTGAGACCCGACCACCCACCCTGCCACCCCTTACTCATTTGTCTCTCCCTCGCCCGCCCCTGCCGTCCCCTGCCGCACGTGGCCCCCGCGCTCACCGATTGGCGTGCGACCCCCCGCTGACACCCCGCCATTGTTGCCCCACCCCCTTACACCCCTCCTTTAGTGATCCCACGGTCAACCCTTCCCCGCACGCCTTGATTAACCCCCCTCGGCGACGACCCCTGCCTTCCCGGCATCGTTAATATATTTACTGGGGCGAGATGAAGACTGTGATAGTCCCTCCTATCATCCAACAACTCGCACACGGGAGATACATAATTATGAAAGATATTTTACGCAAACAATTTTGCAGAACCAACTAGAGGGGAACAACTGCTTGATGAACATCAGTACAAAGATGATTTTAAAAACATACCTATGCATATTTTTTGGAAAAACATTTGGATTTCATACTGACATAATTGACGAAAAATCATGCAAGAAAACACCCCAATATGAAGTTAGCTTTTGCGCTACCATTGAATTGCGTAAGTATGAGATAATGGGAAAAACTTGCAAGCGAACTATTCTTTTGGCGCTGAATGAATCACGGTTCAATGTGGCATGGGTTCTGCGGCCGAGCGATCTTACCAGTCGGCGGCATATGAAGGTGTTTCGTCGTAGATTGTGACTGAGGGGCACTGGTGGTCATAGAGGCACGCGGTGATTGAGCTTTGACGCGGTGGGCGAAGAGAGTAGGTATTTAATGAACCTCGGTTTCGTAGCAGACTTCAACAGTGGAAATTTTCAAACACTAAATTGTCAAATTGCTGTCACAATTAAGGAAAATAATAATTATTATTAATTCTATCCTCAACATATTTTAGAATTATCATAAATATAACGTTGAATTTTCAGTTAAAAACGCAGGAATTCCCTTGGAAAAACTAAGTTTTACGATTAGCAACTCGACCATTTGAATAATTTATAATTCCTTATACGGGGAATATCATAGGTATTTTAGGTGCACATAGAAAAGGCTTTCCAGTTTCAGATTATGAAGCGAAGGAGTAATTTATACGCCAATATCCCATCAATATATACCGTAATTTCACAGCATTAGCGAAGTATTAGAAAAAAATGACAAAATAATTACTAATGAACTTAACCGGCCCTGTACAGGATAATAGGAGTAACATCTTTTTTTCTCTCTTCCACGAACAATATGCTCTCCTCTCATTGTATCTTTTTAAATCAGAGCAATGTAGTTTACCTGTAACTAACACATGAAAATATTTCACCAGCTATTACAAACCCTAGCTGAAACTGAGCCTATAGCTATTCTTAACGATACAAGAACCTATATTAAACTTATTAGAGCATGAAAATAGGTTAATACAGCACGCACTAATCGATATTCATTACCCACAGAATCATTAGATATTTAAGAAACTCCCGCGCCACACACGAGACATGAACCCGCAAAATTACTCTATGAAAATCATATTATGTACAAGAGATATCTTAAATGAGCAAAAAATATTCCATGGTAGTCCTTCCTAGAATTTTTTTACGGAAATGCGCTCGTTCGCGTCTCCAATCGCAATCCGATATCTTTTGATGTTTGAGAGTTTCCTGTTCCGTACGCGTGGCTTTGCTCCCGCGCAAGTCCAACCCAGTTTACAAACGAGCCCCCATTCTCACCCTACAAGAACCCCTAGCAACCGCCACCACCTTCCCCTACCCCATTGATGGGAACCCAGTCCCCTTACCTGTTCCACCACCCTGAGAGCTCTCCGCGGGGGTAAATACACCTACAAAACCCTCCTACCCCATGCTGACCTCACCGTGGGGGGCAGAGCACATTTTTTGCCGATATCGGGGAAAATGAAAGAGATGGTGTTCGCTATGAGTGCAAGGGACCTTTTTAGCCCCAAAAGTCTGTTTTCCAAGCCGAAATTCGACCGCCCCCCAATCGTGCCTCCCCCTTTGTCCCTCCTTCACTTTGGACCTCAATCACAATTGCTGTACCCGTATTCCTTCCATTGTACCTTCCCCCATTCTACGGAGACTATCACCTCTGAGGCGGGCTACATTCATCCGCCTAAATTTCCGGATCTTTGATGGCCGACAATGAGTAAACGTGGTCACATGGCTCTTTATCTACCAGCCTGTCACTCTAATTATTCTAGGGATAATCGTGCGTGGCATGTGCGAGCAGAGATTAAAGATTCGTCATCACTTTGGAGAACTCAGTTGATATCATTCCTAGAGTGGAAAATTAATTAGGTTTGAACCCTACCCCAAGAATAATTGATTTATGGGGCGAAGGACCTTAATGTCTCGCCTTACTAAGGGGATTTTGAGCTTATGTTATACCACAAGAAAATTTGGGTGGAAAGCATAACACAAAATCAACACGATTAATTACCAACATTAGGAAGGTAAGTTCTTCTTTGTCCCAGTTTTTATTACATTTTCCACAGTTATTTTTAAAATGGACATGGTGGTATTCCGAAATCTTCCTTTTCATGCCAATATTATTTCACTCTTATGTTCACCATTAAAACAGGTATGTAAGGCGGATAATATTCCCTGGAATTTGATACTTTAATTACTCGTCCTATCTCTTGGTGACGAGACAGGAAGATGAAAATAACCGGGCCAAACGTTTTGCAAGGACTTGTAGACAGGAACAAGATATCTCCTGGCCACCATCACCCCTTTGCTGCGTTCCTCATTGGACGTTTTTCCATTAAGCTTCAAATTCATCACGAGAATGAATCCTTCATTGAGGTCCAACAAACAAATAGATTGAAATGAGCCCAGCGCTCAATGTTAATTTTATACTGGAGCGAATTCATTCTCGCAAAGGTCCAATCTTACTCCCTACCGATCAATCCAAAAGGTTAGTTTAATTGTTGAGGATACTGCAACGTCTAAAGTAGTACAAAAGTTACACATTCAGCGGAGGAGAGCAATTCCTTTCACTATACCTCCACTTACGTTTTCCGACGAAGCTCCGGTGACCAGGAAACTGTCTGTAAGAGTACTCATGATTAAAGGTAATACTTACTACTTTTCTAAAAAATTTAATTTTTTAGAAAAGTACTAAATATTATCTTTAATTATGAGTACTAATATAATAAACTTCAAAGAAGTGAAGCCTGCCACTGTCAAGTTTGTCTGTAAGAGTTTTAGGTGATAATGCTCCAAAAATCCTAGATTTCATCCTGGAACTTTCAGGTCCTAAGCTGAACGCTGGTAGCCATGCCCCTGGTGCAATATATCAACAAGGTATGAAAAAGGTCTCGTTAGAGAGACCCTGTGGTCAGATAATACGAAATAAAAGTAAAATGAAAGTGTATGAGTGTATTTCCACCACAATTTAAGTAAAATTAGTTGAGGGTTGATAGTATGACCAAGTATCTAAGCGCAGTACAGCAAGCACCGCAGGAAACGACAGAGAGGACTTAGGTTCTCCACAAATAGAGATATCCACGGGGGGTGCGCTCCATTTAATTTCGAATGAATGACCTACGGGAGCGCCTAAGCAAAACCTAGATAAGAACAGCTCCACGATGTCCCACTATTCGTCTTTCCAACGATATCCCCATTTGCACTGCTATCGTCTTTGTCACACCCTACGGGCACCCCATTAGCAACCCACTTCGGGCCCCTAATAATGAAACCGCAGCCCCCGCTGAGGCCCCCACGAATCCCCCACCCTTTCACGCGCGCAGCCAGGAGGCCCGCCACCCGTCCATTACAGAGCCACGGCATCGGATCCGATGGCGTGGCTCGGGGATTATAGAGAATGGGGAGAGGGCGAGAGAGGGGATGCGAATTTAAGCGTTTGGTTTCGCAAAGCCTTCGAATTGAAAAAAATGATAAAAGACGGGCCTCATTGGAGAAGGCGCCGCCGCCCGCAGTCCCTGCGGTCTCCTCTCCATTGTTCCTCCTCGGGAGGTGCTTGCTGTGTAAACAAGGAGGGACGCGGGCGGTGGCCGGCTGCTGCGGTTCGGTCCTTTAATCCGGCCACAAACCACCCCCCTCTCAACGCGGGAGGGTTGCAGGGGGATGGAAGGGGTGTTCGCGCGAATGTGAGGTGAAGGGCGCAGTGCGTCCTTCAGGAAGGGTACGGTAGTGAAATTTATGGTGGTGCAATGTGGGGTGCAGCAGTGTTTCATATCACGTAGTAGCTGGACACATTTGGGACACAACATCCTCTTGAAAACAATAATAAAAGAAGAAATGAATGAGGAAAATCAAGGATGGAATACGCATCAGACAAAAGATGAAGGACGTCAAAGAGCAGACTTGTGTACGAATGAAACGGTTAACTGACAGGGGAGTGAAGTGGAGAGCAGCAGCAAACAAGCGTTCGGAGTGATGGTCGGCTGATGATGATCATGTTTGGAAATTAATTTGGCCATTGTTTAAGCACTGCTTGTAAGCGAATGCTAGATACTTGGAGTTCAGGTAGAAAATGATTTTTTTTCTCTTTGAACTCGTCATAGTGTGGCATTTTCCCCCCCTGTTTTTTGGGCAATTCTCCTCTTTGGACAGTTTCTCCTCTGCGGACTGTTTATCCTCCGGACTTAGCCGAAGGACTTGCCCGAACGACATGCGCGCTAACGACATGTGCGCCAACGACGGCCAAAATGCCTACGACTACAAAATGCAGCGACTACTGCCAGCGACTTCTGCCACGACTTCTGCCACACCTTTCGCCGCACCTTTCGCCGCACCTTTCGCCGCACCTTTCCCTCACCAGGTCCTGCCCCGCTTTTATAGCCAGTAAAGTGAGGAAGGATACCAAAAATGCGGTCATCCTGACCAAGGCAAAAAGGCTGTGATCCTGTATTCTGCGGCCGACGCCAGAAAACAGTTCCTGGCGCTCCAATTAAAAACTGCCACCCTATCTATCACCCATCCCATTATTTCCTCCCCTCCAAGGCTACCAATCGCCAACCTCCTGACCTTACCCATTCCACCTTCGTCCTTGTCGACAGACCCCCTCCTCAGCGGACTCGTGTCTAAGCTCGCCCTCTATTGCTTCCGAGACGCCGACCGGGTAACACCGTTGTGTGAGCCTGCTGACTAAGTCACTTTTGTACTTAAGAGAGAAGTTCAACCTCTCGTACTTGTTAAACTTAAACTATTTTCCGACTGGTAACTTTCATTACGGTCGCCTGGCACTCGACCTATGGGTTAATTATTGTAATTGGTTTGGTTTTATTTTGTGATTTGTAAAATATATTGATAAGTTAAGTTTATGATTGATAATACTTGTGTTTTGTTCGTTTTCCTCATTTTTCTCACCCGAGCTTGGAAAGAGTTTGTGTTTTCAAGAGTGTTATCGGCGAGAAAATCTGCTCCTTCTCCCGATAGCGCTACAAACTGGTAGCAGAGCGTGGTTATTCATTTCCTGTCTTTCCAACGCAGTTGGTGAGTGTTGTATGAGGATCTGTGATCGTCATTATTTCTGGTATTTCATTTTCTTCCTTCACGGAAGTTTTGTCTCTGCCGCTAACGGCAATCTAAATAAGCAAGGGTTTTCTTTTTCGTAATTTATTTCGTGTTCCTGGTTTTCCAGTTCGAGGCCCTAGAATAGGTCATTGTAAATTCCTGTCGGAGTTTAGTGTGTAAATTCTTGTGTGACGAAGTATTTTCGTCTTATCTTCCGGCAATTTGAGTGGAGTTTCGTCAGTATGCCTGGTGATTCAGTCGATCAGTACGCAAGGGCTTACTTGACCACGGCCGAGGACAGGCGTGCTAGATCTAATGGGGGATCTGTGCTTACACTTGAAACTTCTGGTGTTCCGGCGGAATCCACACCCAACGTGGTTCCCCGAGGCCAGGTGAACGAGCAGAATCCAACCCATGTCGCACCGCCAGTCCCAATGCAACCTGTTCTGCCGCTGTCTGAAGGTCTGGTCATAGTGAAGCAGCTGATCGCTGATTTTCCACCATTCGAGGTTTCCAATACAGAAAATTGGTATAATTTTATGTTGAAACTGACAGAAATCGTCTCTCTTTCGCTAGTTCCTTTGTCTACGTTGTTGTATTTAGTCATTACCAAGCTGCCAGCTAGTTCTCATCAGTTTTGGCTCTCTATGTTAAATCAGAATCTTTCGTGGGCCGAAATTACCAAACGAGTTTGGGGAAGAATTGTAAGTGATCGAGAGTTTGACCGTCTTGTTACCACTAAAGTAAAGAGATTTCAGTTCCCCCGTGAAACTCCTAATGATTTCGTATGTTCTGTTCGTAACGCGATTCAAGTGTTGGCGTTAGAGTTCACCGAGTGCCAAACCGTTCGGTTAATTATTCAAGGGTTAAATCCTCTCACTAAATCCGCCATAATGTTTGCTCGCCAGCCCACGACCTTTGAGGAGCTAGACTCTGTCATAACCCAGGCGTCAAAGCATTTGATGGATTGTGCCGAGTACGCCAATACATTTCATAGTATTTCTCCTAATGTCTCCCCAGTTGCCGCAAGGCAAATAATTTGTTCGTATTGTCGTAAAATTGGGCATCATGCAAGGGAATGTCGGAAGAAAGCCCGTGAAACACGCCAACCAGCCGTGAGTTTCATGAGCTTACGTCAAAATTGTAACAGTAATTTGCCCCTTCTTCCGATAAAACTTCAGTCTGTTTCTTGCAATGCCCTCATTGATACTGGTTGTTCCGTTTCTATTTGCGACGAAAAGTTCTTTAAAACTCTTAAAATTCGCGGTGGCAAATCTCACAAGTCTTCAGACTCTATCGAGCTATTGACAGTTTCTGGTCAACCGTTTCAATTAAGGATGTCGATCCAACTTAAGGTGCAAATCGACAAATTTTCCTGGCAGCATACATTTTATGTAGCCAATATTCCATTTCCAATTCTTCTAGGCCTTGATTTTATTCGGAAATCCAATATGATTGTTCATCCGAAAGCTGTCTCTTTTGAAACGTCTCCCGCTACTAAGTTAAATTTTATCGCTTATTCATTTGACAATTGCGCATCGAGTGCGTATCCCGAAGTGCCAAGCAGCAGTCGGTCGACAGATTCTTGCAGCAATCCTTTTCTCATTGAAAATGGATCTAATTCTTCGGATAATTTGATAAGTGAGTTAAAATATTTGTTGTCGCAATATCCCGATGTCATGACCCACGATTTGGGGACCACATCGCTTATGACTTACGAAATAGAATTAACTGACTGTAACCCGATTCGGAGTCATCCGTTCTCTTTATCTCCCGTTAAGGCACAGATCATGAAAAAACATGTGCAGTCGCTGCTCGACAAGGGAATTATTGAGAATTCTAACTCAAATTGGTCTTCTCCAGCCTTTTTAATTCCCAAGAAGGATGGTACGGAGAGGTTAGTTGTGGATTATCGTAAGCTTAATAAGCAGGTTCAAATAGACGGTTATCCCACTCCGTCGGTCGAACATGCATTTCAATATTTAGCTGACGCAAAATACTTTACCATACTTGATCTTAATTCTGCTTTTCACCAAATTCCTTTGTCTGAAAATTCGAAGAAATATACTGCTTTTGTCACACCGTTCGGGATATATCAATATACTCGTTTGCCATTCGGGTTTGCCAATTCTCCCCAAGTATTCACTCGCTTAATTAACGAGGTACTGGGAGATCTAAAGTATTCTTGTGTGTATCCTTATATCGATGATTTGTGTATCTATTCAAAAAATTCCAGGGATCATATTAATCACGTCGATGCTGTCCTTAAGAGATTTCGTTTGGCTGGACTTACTGTATGTGAGGAGAAGGTTAAACTTGGCACTACGTCTCTCACCTTCCTGGGCCACTTGATATCCCATGGAAAACTTCAAGTTGATCCTGATAGAGTTAAGCCAATCGAAAATTTCCCTGCTCCAAAGAGTTTGAAGGAAGTAGCGAGATTTCTGGGGTTATGTGGTTTCTATTCCAAGTTCATTCCAAGGTATTCTGAAATTTCTATTCCTTTAAATCGCCTTAAACGTAAGAATGTTCCCTTTCACTGGTCAACGGCAGAGAATGAAGCTTTTATTCAGTTAAAGCAAGCTTTGATTAAGCCCCCGGTGCTGTCTTTCCCTCGTTTCGAGGATGAATTTCACTTATTTGTTGATGCTAGTAGCCTCGCATTAGCTGCAGTGTTAAACCATAAAGTAAACGGTGATTTCATACCTGTGGCATTCGCTAGTAAAGCATTATTGGACCATGAAAGAAAGTTTTCGACTTACGAGTTGGAATGTATGGCTATATGCTGGGGTGTCGAGAAATTCAATGTGTACCTTCAAGTAAAACCTTTTCATTTGTATACTGATAATGGTGCATTGTCTTGGTTATTTTCACATCCCAAACAGCTGGGAAAGTTGGGTAGAATGGTTCTTAAACTCTCTTCTTATAAGTTCACCATCCATCATGTACGGGGAACTGCCAATAATGTAGCTGATTGCCTTTCTCGTGTCGTTCCTGTGTCTAGTGATAATGTTGCTAGTGATATTGATTCATCTAAAGTTGGTGATGATCTATTTCCACCAATGGCTTGTGTATTGAATAATGTTCCTTTATCATTTGTTAATATTAGAGACCATCAAAGGTCAGATCCTACTTTGAGGGATGTTCTCCAGAAATTGCAGAAAGATCCCTCGTCTTGTGCAAATTATTTTGTTAAGAACCAGCTGCTATGTTTTGGCAATTCAAAAACTCTTAGAGGGAAGGTTGTTTTACCTGTCGTGCTTCGACCAATGATATTCCAATATTTTCATTGCTCTAGTTTTGGCGCTCACCTGGGAATGTCCAAAACTTATGAGAAAATTAGCAGGGAATATTGGTGGAAGGATATGAAAAGGGAAATCTTTGACATGGTCAGAAATTGCCACTTATGTCAGACATGTAAACCTAGAAATTGTTCTTCGCCTGGCATGTTATCTTCTAACATCCCTTCTGATGTCTGGGAAAGAATTTATATCGATTTTGTCGGCCCATTCCCATCCACAAAGGGTAGTAATCAGTATATTTTAACACTGATTGATGGGTTCTCTAAATTTTGTATATTGGAGCCTGTACGAAAGGCTACAGCTGGTGCTGTTGTGTCTGTTCTCACTCAAAGAGTTTTCTCAAAGTTTGGTTTTCCAAAATATCTGGTCTCTGATAATGCTTCAGTTTTTAAGTCACACCTGCTTAGGGAGATGTGTTTACAACTTGGTATAAAACAAGTTTTCACATCTCCATATTACCCTTGTGCTAACCAAGTCGAAAGACTTCATCGAAATTTAAAATCTGCCTTGACAATTTTATGTAACAATGTTCACTCTACATGGGACCTTTTCCTCTATGATCTAAACTTTGCTTTCAATACTGCTGTACATGGTAGCACTGGCCAATCTCCTGCCAAAATAATGTTTGGTAGACAACTGCCACATCCTCTTACAAATCAGTGGTCAATTCCTATTGAGCTGTTCGAGGATAAAATTAAGGATGATCAGAGGAAAGCCTACTTGCAACAAGTGGTCGCCAATCTCAAAAAGGCAAGGGCAAAACATGGGGAGGCTTTTAACAAACTCCACTCTCCAGTAAATTTTGCCCCTGGGGATTTAGTTCTTTGTAAAAATCATCCTATTAGCTCAAAGGCAGACAAGAGAACAGCCAAGCTAATGCCTCTTTGGGAAGGTCCTTTCATTATTAAAAAATTTGTCTCTCCTGTAACAGTTGTTCTTGAGCTATCACATGATAAAGAAAAAATATGCCATGTCTCTCAGTTAAAAATTTATCATCGTGACTCTGTGAATTCTCATTAGCTCAATATGGTGTGACTTTTGCATTTTTCAAATTAACTCAATGAAATACTATGATTCTATTTAAACACACTGTTATTTTCTACCTTTTAGTTGATCAATATGTACTATTCTATTAATATATTATTATACAAATACTTAATAATGTGAACACAGTGATCACCATACTTAATGTTGTCTTCCTCTCAAAGTGTGCAATTTGTGAAATCAGTTGGAGGACGAATGGTCTGATTGGAATGGGATGTAGGGAGAACAGCCAGGAACATTCCCGAGGTGACTCGCTTCCAGATAAGTTGCGGAGGGTCAATGGCTGTTAAGATTCATGTGTGTGACATCGACAGTGATTATATCCATTGTCCTCCCAGGGTGTGCTTTCTTTATGGTGATTAACTGTGTAATTGCAAACATTATCATTTTCTGTCTCTACCTGGCTATCTAATTCCTGTAGTCAGGTTATGTATGTTGAATATTGGGTTGTTAGGTCATGTATCTGGCGTAGGGGGTGCGATCCCATCGCCCGGCAATTATAATGATTGTCGCAAACAGCACCCAGCTCTTGTATCATGCTTAGCTGGTCTGGGGTTCCAACCCCCAACAAATTTTGAATTGAATAATCCATGACGGTGGCCACTAAATTATTTTTCTATTTATTAGCTTTTTGTAACACGTTTGACTTAACCTGGCCCGAGAACTGATTGAATCTCTCATCTTACCCAAATTAATTTTCCATTTTTTGCTGTTTTTTCATGGAAAACAATTTCTTACATATGGGAGAGATATCAATCTAATTTGTCATTAAAATGACTCCAATCTTATCCTGAGTCATTTCTATCAACCCAAATTCCTTCATTGAGTTATCAATGCTTAACAGTACAACCCAATTGGTTGTGCGAAAAAATTTAATTAGTTTTAAGGTCCATGAAATTGGTTGACCTCGCATTCTGAGTCGTTCTATCAACCCAACTTTTTCAATGACTGTGTTTATGCTTAACAGTGCAACCCAAGTGGTTGCATAAAACCATGTAATTAGTTTTTAAGGTTCATGAATATGGGGGATCCACTCACAAATTTTGTATAATCACTAATATTATTAATACTAGGGTGAACTTGGAATACAGAATTATTGTTATACTTGAATTATCATTAATATTGTTAATACTAGGGTGAACTTGAAATACACAATGATATTGTTATACTTTAATTATCTATAATATTATTATTACTAGGGTGAGCTTTGAATATAAAATAATATTGGTATATATGTATGATTATTATAATTCTCTAAAGTATATTTAACTGATGTCACACAATTGCATACTATTACTTTCAATGAATACAAGTCTACTTTCATTGAACAATTGTATAATCCTGCCTTCAAGAATATTTGCTTTGTTTTATGCAATATTCTCTTTCTAGTTAATTTATTACACCTGACGAGTCAGATGTTTCGTCTACTGGGTGTTGGTTTTTTGTTACTTAGATTTATTTCTCATTTGTTGGATGTTGCCAGCTGGACATCCAAATTATTTATGATAATTGATATCAAAGATGCTATCATATCATTCTACTGGTCCATGTTTGTGACAGTCAGAATATACTTTCATCATTTGTTTGAAGGCTGTTGAATACTTAAAATATATTGTTTAATGTGTTTATCTGCAATCTTCACCTGTCGCCTGGAATCACAACTGTGGTATACTGCTCTCATGTTTCCTGCACTTGGCAACTTTCGAGGAGTGTCTCTCCCTCTATGGTTGGCTATGGCTGTGTGAACCAGTGTCATACTGAAAGATTGTATGAATCTGAAATGTTACTAAACTGGGTTATTAACTTCAACATGTTTATTAGTGATTATCCTTCTACACTGAATGATCAGCTGTTCCACCTTTGTGGTCCAGAAAGGAGAGGAGGTTCTTGTCTGTGGGTGTGTGTGCTCAGTATCTTGGCAATATTGTTCAGTAAATTGCCTCTTAAGCCATAAACTGGCATTGTGAATTCAGTGAAAGTGTCCCTCTAGCAAGAAAAAAGGTGTCATTGATTCAATCATCATTCCTCATCCGGGAGTCAATTCTGTGCCTGATTTCCCCCAGTGGATGTGGCATTTTCCCCCCCTGTTTTTTGGGCAATTCTCCTCTTTGGACAGTTTCTCCTCTGCGGACTGTTTATCCTCCGGACTTAGCCGAAGGACTTGCCCGAACGACATGCGCGCTAACGACATGTGCGCCAACGACGGCCAAAATGCCTACGACTACAAAATGCAGCGACTACTGCCAGCGACTTCTGCCACGACTTCTGCCACACCTTTCGCCGCACCTTTCGCCGCACCTTTCGCCGCACCTTTCCCTCACCAGGTCCTGCCCCGCTTTTATAGCCAGTAAAGTGAGGAAGGATACCAAAAATGCGGTCATCCTGACCAAGGCAAAAAGGCTGTGATCCTGTATTCTGCGGCCGACGCCAGAAAACAGTTCCTGGCGCTCCAATTAAAAACTGCCACCCTATCTATCACCCATCCCATTATTTCCTCCCCTCCAAGGCTACCAATCGCCAACCTCCTGACCTTACCCATTCCACCTTCGTCCTTGTCGACAGACCCCCTCCTCAGCGGACTCGTGTCTAAGCTCGCCCTCTATTGCTTCCGAGACGCCGACCGGGTAACACCGTTGTGTGAGCCTGCTGACTAAGTCACTTTTGTACTTAAGAGAGAAGTTCAACCTCTCGTACTTGTTAAACTTAAACTATTTTCCGACTGGTAACTTTCATTACGGTCGCCTGGCACTCGACCTATGGGTTAATTATTGTAATTGGTTTGGTTTTATTTTGTGATTTGTAAAATATATTGATAAGTTAAGTTTATGATTGATAATACTTGTGTTTTGTTCGTTTTCCTCATTTTTCTCACCCGAGCTTGGAAAGAGTTTGTGTTTTCAAGAGTGTTATCGGCGAGAAAATCTGCTCCTTCTCCCGATAGCGCTACAATAGATAGAGATGTGGGACGAGGTATCGAAATGGTAAATGCTCCCACGTAATGTCTACATTTCTCACTGACCCATGAATTTTCCTCAAACTCGGATTAAGTTAGTGCTCTACAGGAGGGAAATAAAATAGCAATGAATGTAGATATTAACTGTGTTTTCCAAACTCCTCATTCAACAATCCACATCTTCCAACTTGGTTACTACTAGGGAAAGGCGATTACGATAACGATTAATCGAATAATCGATTATTTTTTTCAATTAATCGAACATTTGGAATATATTAATGCACGGCGACGCAATAGCTTTTAAGGTAGAATGAGCATGAAGTAACTCTATACGGCATAAAAACCCAACGCCGTACGCCCAACCGCAGTGCAGGGGACGGGGGAGTTGCATCCGTGCGACACCAGCTGTGGGTTGGTGGCCTCGAAGAGACAACAATCCTGTGTGGTATGCATGCTGACTCCGTTAAAATTGTACCTATTCGTCAGTAGGCGATGTCAAGTTGCTAAAAAAGAAACGCCCGCGGTGCACCCGAAGAAAGTAGTCTTTCAGTACCTCCTAAACCTTTACCCTATGTGACAAAATGCGTAATTTTTTCCGCAATTTCTCTAAATATAATAGATGGAGGCTCTTTTCAATGTTTACATCTCGAAAATCTCCATAGCGGAGTGGATGCGGCTACAATCCATTCCACACATTTGCCCCGCCACCTTAATCCCCTGGATTGCAGGCGGGTTGGATTAGACTAGACCGCGCGATCGAAAAACTGATGTGAAATTCGGCTTCGCAAACGGTCGCAGCATAACTCATCGGATTCGCACTGTGGAAGCTTTGTAGAGTTTTCCCATATAAGTTACTTCGCGATGCTCGGCGATGCAAATAACTATTTCTCTACATGTATAAAAAAAAATGACCAAAAATGAGGGTCCGCCATTTTGTTTAATATCTTTGGTAAAGTCGACCAAATAAAAACAAAGATGAGAAACAATTTCATTTTACTGCATTACTTTTTATTCCAACTCTATACCCATAAAGGCTTAGCAAGGGCTTGATTTTGAAGATTTCGTGAGAAAATTAAGTGTAGACCATTTTTGCGAAATTTGTGCAACTTTGACCTCATGCAAATTAGTAATTGTAGAGTACTAAGGAAAATGCTTTGCCTCATCGCATGCACATGTCTTTTGAAATTATTTGCAAAGTTTGAGCTTTCTGGCTTGAAAAAATAACTTTTTGACTTTTGGCCAGCTTTTTTCGATTTCAGCCCTCTGTGCGTCGGTTCGATCCTATTGAGTCCAGAAAGCACTATGCAATCGCCATGATGCTGGACCCGAGGTTTAAAAAACTGCACTTCAAGAGCCCCATCGCAGTAGCCAATGCCATGAGCACCGTCATCGCTGTGATGGCTGAGATGTTTCGCGAGGAGGATCAGGTGAACCTCCTGCAGATGTTTTCACACGCTGAGCGTGATGCAGCACCATCAAATGACCTTTGGAGCTTTCATGACACTGAGGCAGCATCACAGAGAACCCTGAATAATGAAGATGTCGCCGGTGGGATACCATTTGAGTTACGGCAATTCCTCAACCGATCCGTCGTTGACCGCCATTCGAATTCTTTTTCACTGAGGGAGTCAATGAAAACTGAATACCCTCACTTATATCAGGTAGCCAGGAAGTACCTGCCAGAAGTAGCAATATCAGTTCCATCAGAGAGACTCTTTTCCGAGATGAGAATTCAATCTGATCTGAGAAGCCGCCTTACCAGTACCCACTTATCAAAATTGCAATCTTTCGCTGCAGTTCCTGTAAACATTTGGCAATCGTCCAAAATTTAAATTAAATTGAGAATTTTTTCCCAACTCTGTTCCAAGACACACCTCCTGGAAGTTTATTTAGACTTTAAAATTTATACTCATGATAATTTTGTCCTTATAAATGTAAAAGAAATTATTTTACTTTATTTATGGAGGGATCATAACCTCGCAAGCTATGTTTTGTATGCTGTCATAATCAAATCGATTACCGATGTATCGATTAATAAAAGCTACTTCCTCACATGATGTTTCCCTCCAGCTCTCCATACTTTCTTTAGCTCTCTTCTTTACATCTATCTACATCCTTCCCCAGCATTCCAAAAGGCCCTCAGTATCTTTATACCCTTGTTAGGCAATATATCGATTACTCTGCTAGCATTTGAGACCTCAGGAAGAAACATTTAATCTCCGAAATATCCAAATACAAAAGAAAGTCGCACTCTTCGTTTAAAAGTGCTACAAGCAAAGACAGATTGCAAAACAGCTGATGGAAGGACAAGGCTGGGAACCGATAGAGACTCGGGAGCTAGGCGCTAGAGTTAGATTACATGAAAATTTCAAATCTCGCGAATTTAGGTGTGACAATTAGGACATAATTTCATCCCCAAACTACATATCTAGAACTAGAAAACGCGTAAAAATGATTGAGATAAACAGTCCAATACGTAGGTAAAAAAGTTTCTTCATCCCAGGTCGCATTAATGCATACAACGGAAACAGATCGAGACACTAATAGTTCACCGTCAAGACGAATCTCAATTTTTGTCCATAACCTCTTCCAATTCCTTCGTCCAACTCCCTCCTCTCATCTGGGTTCTAGTAATCTTGCGGCGGGTGGTCGCAGGGTAGTATGTAAACATAGATGTACTTGATCCATCCACCGAGAAAATAATGGAAAGAGAGAATTCTGCTAACTTAAAAGGAAAAGTTTTCGTCTAAGTCCCTCAGGCACAGTCAAAATTATATTATAATTTTCTGCTTCGCCTGGCGAGATTGGTTAAAAAATTGATAGCTTAACAAAACTCCTATAAATTATGACAACGTTTTTCTTATTAAATATTTTTGCCTGGTGAGAACTTGACCCCGCCGCGCCGCCACCGGGGCCGGCGGGGTCAAGTCCTCGCCAGGCCTCCCTGCTAATCCGAGGGACGCGGGTTCGAGTCCCGCCTTGGTCGGTTTTTCGCATGCCCAGGGCATTGGTGTTTCTGTCAAGTTCTGGCGGTTCGGCCCCTGGAAAAACCTAAGACAAGCCAATGGCATATCGTGATCGCAGGGGCACATGGACCACCAGAATCGTCCGAGAGCAAAAAACATTTTTAAAAATAAGTCAAATAAACTATAAGCGTGAATTAATTGCGGTTCAAATATGAGGAAAGAATTCCGATTATTTCATAAAGTTAATGCAAAACTGCCTATTTTATATAATTTTGCTTGATTACGATGAAATCCTTCCGTAGCATATGGTTTATAAAATGTGTCACGGTGTAGAGCTTTTTTTATTTGTCTTTATCGATAATCCTAAACTTTTACAGAACCCATGCCCCTTCCCCGGAAATCTTATCTCCTCTGTCAACCTAGATGACACCCCAGCCCAGATGGGAGCCGAGTGGGTGCGGGTGGATGGTGCAAGGGAGAGGTGGCAAGGAGATAGCAAGTGGGTGCGAGACACCAGGAAAACAGGGGGTCGTCCTCCATGTCGCTCCCGACCTCAGCAAGGGTCACGAGGGCAATGGTACATACATGCACCCATGGACATGAACGTGCGATCCGCGGTGTGGGCGGCGTACTCACCCGGTGGAAAGTTGGAAAGCGCAATGAGACAGCGATGGGGGGTTCATTTCAATCCAACTCATGCGGGAGGATTAATCACGTGTGTTCCCTTCAATAAGATAGCGGGGGTGTCCTCTCTCGTTCCCTTCACTGAGATAGCGGGGGTGTCTCTCTCCCTCTCTCTCCCTCACCCTGTCTCTCTCTCTCACTCCCTCTCTCTCTCCCCCGCGGGAATCGAAGCAGTTGATGATGTACCTACGGGACAATACAGCCTCCGCAGCAGCCATCAACCGTCGTGGGATGCGACCCCAGATTGCATGCGTTCATTTTTACCCGTTGTGTGAATGTGGAGGATGGAGTAAGTGCGGAATCTTTCGGCCCATTTGCTATCGTTAAAGACCTCGTAACGCCCACGCGACAAGTTGGGTGCACCTCGAAATTGAGGCACTGGACCTAAGAGCATTCGATTTTTTTTAATCTCGACAGCGGTAAGTAAGCCTATGGCATTCTCTCGTTGTTTTCTCAAAAATCCCATGCAATTAACAAATATCTCTGATCTTTCTAAGGTACTTCTGCGTCGGGCTGTCGATCACAATAAAGCCTCGAACTCATGCAGTACCTCTTTGGTACTTCATTGTCTCTCTCCAAACTCAAAGATGCATAGACATGCCTAAATACTCTAAGAATGATGTGAGAGAGAACATAATAAATAACCTAAAATAACAATATTCGCCATTCTTCGGTTAGTAAAGATTTATTACCGAAAACTTTCTCCGACATTGTGTTTTCATAACTACATCAATAAATTCTTGCAAACGCTGTTTTCATTCAATACACTGAGAATTTTATATGCTAAAATGAGGTAGTTACCTAGCATTTTCATACTTCCTTGACTTAAACTGCCTATTATGCCGGATTAAAAATTCACAAAGTGTGAACATCGACATGTCATTATCAGGCTTAACTTTGTGAGAACTCATGATGACTGAATCACTTTATTCACTTTTCTATTTTCGCGATTAATTTATTAGATGCCGACCGGTTTCATCGCAAAGGCTGGACAATAATAAAACTGTGGTCGACTACTGCTGTAACAACTGTGAAAATTACAAAGTTACTATTATATTGATTCAGTAAAAAAATAAACTTTTTTGACACATTCTACGACAAAACAGTCTCTTGAACAGAGTTCTGAAAGGATAAATGTATGGGAAGAGTAATCGAGAAAGCTCAAGGATGGAATACATGAAGCAAATTACGAGGAAAGTGAAGACTTATGAAGGAATAACACGGTTGTCCGAGTGGAGTAGAGAGCTGTAGTAAACCAATCTTCGGATTGAAGGCTGATGATGATGATGACGATGACAAAAGAGCTGTAGAAAACCTCACCAATTGCGCTGTTGTAATTGAGTATGATTTAAGAACAGAGTGAAATTCCTACTTGAGACTAGTGTTATCGTTAAAAGTTGAGAATCTGCTGGATTCAAAGAGGATAGGTAAAGGATATTTGAAATAGATGAGTAAGAAAAGAATCCTTTAGCGAGTAAAGTAAGATGAATTGAAGAACTTGTATTTCTCGCACTAAGAAACGAAGGTGTGACAGTAAAAATGTTAGACAGAGTAGTAGAGTAAATGATTAAGAAAGATAGAAAATGGCCTTAAGCGGATAGTCATACATAAGCCATATGTCACAAATAAGAAGGATTCAGGAACAGCAGCCTAATGATGAGTGAAGATAATGAATACAGTAGAATAGAAATTTTTATCATGGAAATGAATGGAATTTCAATACTAATGACCCAGTTTTCTAATATTAACATATCTTCCAACACCTTGTGTTTTAAATTTGTGGAATATTTCCACCCATCGCCAGTGGTAATATCGTAAATATGAAGATTGATCTGATGAAGCTCCCTCCAAATCCTCTTTCCAGATATCGCTTCATTCCTTCTTAATTCCTTAATTTTCCACGTGATAAATTGGGTAATGCATTTCATCCCTTGTCTTCTTTCATAATTAATCCTTCCCTTACATTTTTCAATTTATAACTAATATCCACACTAACGAAGGCTGATAAGATTTTCAGCAAAAGAAGTCTCTACAGTATATCACACAGCCTTTCCCTACACCCTGGGGTGTACCTAGGGTTTCTGGGCCCCAGAAAAAATGAAACGGGTCGCGCCCCTCCCTCCCCCATTTTTATCTCATTCTCTATTTTCTTCATTTGTTATTACTTTATATTCTCTACATTTTTCTGATTAGATATTGCAGATGAGATTGTTTACTTCAACATTATCTTATCTTTTGGGGGGAAAATAGCACCTGCACTCTAGCGGGGAGCGGCCGTTAGGTACACCACTGCTTACACCCAGCCGTGAATTAAGCAAAACATGTGCTGCTGATAGGAGTGAAATTGTTATATTTGATTAAAATAAAATCATAATATGTTTCAATTTACCCCTATACAACATCACTCATTTCTTAACACTACGACATGGATATGTGCGTAGAATATATTAAATACATACTTACTTTTTGCTTTCTGATATTAATTTCTAAATAATTCGGCTCAGTAAAGTAAATTGGCTCTAATTGTGAGCCTGGCAAGACGTTTAACATAAGAAAGCCCTAACAAGGCAACAAATCATTGAGATCAAAATTTCCTCGAGTCAAACTGGAGGGATGCCAGGCAGAAGAAGAAACCGACGTGCTCAATAATGCGCGGATAACATCATTGAGCGTGCCAAATGTGCACTTGGACACGAGGCGGAGTGGCTTGGTCGTAAGTGGGAGGTGGAGTAGGGTAAGGAAGTCTGTCTTTCGGTCGTTTGAAGCTCGAATAGGCAGAGGAGTAGGCAGAGGAGTAGACAGAGGAGGCTGGGATCGAGGCAGACGGGCGAGGGGGAGGGGCGGAGGGGGAGGAATGAGGGGAGGAGGAGTGTACGAGGGACGCGGATCCATAAGAATGCTGTGTGGTGGAAGGGGGAGGAGATTTGAGGAACCGAAAATTCTTGATATAATAAGCGGCGGGTGGGATTGGGGGTTGACGAATTCGAATATATCCTCGGGAGAAACGTTCTCCGAGGAGTGGGGGTAGGAGGATGGGGAAGGAGGTGCATTGTCATGCAAAGCATTCCCCGCGGCCGTTTTGCATAATTTGGCGCCCTGATGGATATGCGCAAATTAACGCGCATTCACGCTCTCGCTGAGGCAGGGTTCAAGAAGCCCTGAGTCCGGGAGTGCCATGGAGAGCTGCTCATATAATAACTACATCCACCTGCCTAGTATGTAGGTATATATATGCGTGGATTGGGGGAGTAAGGGTCTTGTACCATGCGGCGATGGAGACAGGAGAGGGAACTGCGCTTGGGACAGACAAATAGATGGCGAATGTTTAGCGAGGGGATTTTGGGAAAAGGGAACTGGGAAGGTGATCGAAGCTGTTTGCACGGGGATGCGACCACCGGAGAAAAAAGAAGAAATAAGAAAATATAGGGCAAGAGAATATGACACAAAATATAGACAACATTAGAATTAAATCCTGTTCCAAAGCCTGAGTTAATTACCATTAAAATGCTTAAGTATTTCAATGCCTCAATAAACGATAGATATTCCCCTCATACGATACAAACGATAAAAAGACAATAATTCCTCAATTTCCAGGAAGAGGTACATTTCCTGACGCTAGATAAAGGAAGAGGCATCAATTGAATAAAACCCGAAAACATTCAACACCAGTGATATCAGCCTGAGATTCGATTCCAGATCGAATTGGACTCGCTCACTATTTGTAGTCTGGTCGTGAAAACCCCTCTTAATTTACTGTTCAGACCGTTCAGACTATGTGTACGTAATGCAATGTTAAAATGTACGTCGTACTCTTAAGGGAAATCAGAGCTACAGGGGCCATTAGTCTTCAAGCGCTTCTGATTTACTGTTTCTTTTGATGTATTCTAGCATGATCAACACAAAAAAGTTAGACTATGATTAAGACGTCTGTGCAAAGAGATATATTTTCACAATAACTATTCATGCAATGATTTGACAACAATTTATAATTGGCAGTTCCCCGACGTTTACTGAGATGGAGGCCGGCAAAACTTTCACAGCTACTCCCCTGAAAAGCTCTCCGACACGCACACGTGAAAATATGCACCAATCAGCAGACGCAGTCGGAAAAGCCAATGCCTCATAGGCTGAAATTTAATTCACGAATAAATGAAATTGCTGCAATAAAGTAGCTTTCAAAGGCTCATACGAGGTGTACGGCGTTGTAATTCAACCTTAATACCTGTCCCTTAAGAATTTCACTCCCCTTTGGGGCATAAAATATCAAACAACAAATTCAGTCGATCAACAGTAGAAATTCGAATTGTCTATTATGATAACAGGAATTATTTCTAGAACCAAGTTTCTGGATTTCCTTCTGCTAACTACGACGGTCTCTCGGTCAATAAGGCAGAGAAAAGCAGAAGGTTATTTTTCAATGCTGATTCCAGAGCACCTTATGACAATGTGAACGTAATAATCTACTGATTGTTAGGCTTCAATACGAAAGAAGATTTAGACTGATCCTCAAGCCAAAGTCAAATGCACTTCACATAACTTGGTGATAGCTATCTGCTACAATTAAAGTTGAGTGGTATATACGATCACGAAGTGGAAATTTACATATTATAATGCATAAAGCAATGTATGTACGTATATTGTAACAATATCATGCCTCTATTCCATAGTACTAATGACGCAGCAGACCATGAAAGTAAAGAGATAAACTTGTGCTGAATGTGATCTCATCCTCCAGGAGCTATTATCTCCGGGAGAGTCGTGAAAATCTAACCTACGTCCATTTATAATCTGGAGGGGTTCTTTCTCGTAGATGCCAATTCACTGATTGTGAGTCTTTATCAAACAGCATGAATTCAAAATTATCGATTTTTCTCTTTTGGGCCATCCTAAGTCATCGTCATATTCAACGTAGTAAGATGAGTTTCTCTCAACTCATTTCGGGGCTAAGGTCGCGACCCATAAGAATATCGCACAAAGGTTCCCTACTTAAGCTACATTTTAATTCGCAGCAGTATGATGACTAATTAAGCACCGTCATTCACCTGCCCAATGCGATACTCTTTGCTCCATAATTATGCAAATACAAACGTCAATCCTCCTTCTTATCCTAAAGAGTTAAATCACCTCTCATACAAAAACTAAATTTCACAATGTGGCAAACATTAATATTTAATTTTCTACCTCGCTGTGTCACCTCGTTGGCTAACCTCTTGACGATGAGGCAAATTCGAATCAGAGAATTAGCTAATTAGCTCCATCTCCGTCACATTAGTAAACATTTACACCGAAATTTTCCACTTACATTTTCTACTGGAGTCATAATGGGAATATCAAGGACTCGAGAAGCTTTCCCTCACTGGAAAGGTATCTAAAAGTTAAGTTTTTTTCCGCCAGAAGGCAGCTCCCACGTTCCAACTCGCGTGGGCCGTTCTTATCAAGAAGGAGAAAGGAAGGACACATGCACGAGAGTTAAGGAGGAGACGCGACGGCACAACAGGCAGGAGGAGCATTCCATCTTTTCGAGAGCCCCTTCAGGATGTTCCCCACCCGGCGATACGCAAGCACCCGTGGAGGAAGGAGGCCTCCCTTCTCACACGCTGGAGGAGGAGAAGAATAAGAGACATAGAAAACGGGAGAAGAAGAAAAGGTCCCCTCCTTCAAAGCTGACAACGGCCTTCCCTCGAGCCTGGTTGATTGACAGTGCTGCAATTACGGAAACGAGACTTTAAACGCCATCTCGCGCTACACAAATATTGCTCTCTCCTCCACGCGCGATGGTTGCCTTGATGGGAAAATTGCTCCTCACTCCCGCCGCTGTCTGACCGCCACGCAATCCAGACAGACAGACATATCCCCTCCATGCCCCCACACCTTTGCCTCCAACCCTCCCGCCCACCTCCGCACCCCCAATAGGAAAAATGCCGCATCACTCGGCCACCGCCGCTTATTACGGCGTTGTCCGCGCTTGAGGAGCAGACGAAAGAATGGCCAGCCGCCATTGTGCGACTCAGAATGCGCGCACAACCTCCCGTCCTTTTTTTCCACAACTCTTTTCTTCTTCTTCATCTTCTTCTCCTTCCCGTTCCCTTCACGGGGAAACCGGCAGAGAAGGGCTGGAAGCCCACGTGAGGGAGGGAGGAGAGAGAGTATTATGTAATGTATAAATGAGAGTTCGCCAGGGGAACCCGAACGGCTTGGGGAAGACGATGATGACGACGTATCACTCCCCTTCAGTCTCGTGGCTCGAAATGAACGCTTGCAAATAAAGCGACGAGATCATTGGAGTGATGGGAGAAAAGAGAAGATTATGTTTCCTCCCAACGAGAAATAATGGAGTGGGTGGGAAGCAGGATTGTGTAGTGCGTTCACGCGAGGCTTCGAGACACGTCAAAAAAAAGGTGGGCGGGTTGGTGCACATAGTTAAGGGCGAACTGAGAAATGATAGATGCTTTTTTTCCTCCGTTGCTCTTTCAATTCGACGAGTCGTTAAAATCATCCACCTTCCCCATAATACCCCGTTCTCTCCGCCCCAAGATGTTTCCTGAATAGGCGCAACCCCACATGCACACTCCCCGCGATATCGTGCGAGTAACATATTATCCTCAGTCCCGCTACGCCAATCTTCGTCGCCGGCCACAGCCGCCAATCGAAGGCTTATGACCGCCACCTCGATTCATTGCTGTCGACTCGTTGTCCCTTTTCCCTGCCCAGAGTGAGGTTGCCCAATCATTAGACTGACAGTATCGTCAGGCGTTAATGACACCACATGAAAATAGCGGTCAGAACCCACTACTGATATAAATCCCGAAGCTTCAAAGAAAGCTAGCGATGGACACCATAACTGCATTTGAATGTTTTTTTATCGTCACGAAATTTTGGAAGCATTGTGATTTTGGAAGATGAGGCCCTTAAGGTCAGCGGCGCAACAACCCCCCGAATCGTGGGGGGGGGGGCAAACTCCTTGAAAAATCTGCTAAGCTATCTAATGGGGGGGGGTGGGGGGGAGAGAAGAGAGTATGCAAATAAATTTTCGCCCAAATCGTAATAAAATTTTGCGGTGTTCAAAATCAGAGCGGAGTCGCTAGGGATGAAGGCGCAAATAATTTTGCAAATCGGGCAGTATCCATTAAAAAGTGAGCCACCTCCTCTGATTTCTAGGGGGGAAATTTTTTACCCCCCTGCTTAAGGTACAGCGATCGACTGCGGATCGAAGGGTGCCGTCTGAGGACACTGCATCTCACATTTAACTGATGTCATTTCCTAGGTACCATAAATTCTTAAAAATTTACACCCTACTCCCCCTGAAACAACCAATTTGACTCAATGTTGAGTTTCGAGAGCCTTCACTTTTCAAACAAACCTTAGGGATATTCACTTGGTGACGGTGATTGATGATGAACCTATATGGTTGATTCGCTCACCTTCAAAAACTTCATTCACTTTTAATCGGGAAATTTTTTCAGCCGATCGATTATCCAAAAAACTCCACAACTAACGTTTAGGCAATACAGAAAGTAGTTCCATGTCAGACGTCAGAATTAGCCCTACATAATTGACTCCTGATAGCAAGAAGCTATTTGATAGTAATAATATCCCCGTGTTTCGCGGGAATATTCAAATACCTATTATTGTGCCAGACGTATACCTTCAAGATGTTTTGTTTCGCAATAAAAACTATTTTCAAGACGCGTAATCCAAAATGCAATGTAAATCCTCAATACCCTTACGTGACAGATATATTATTATTCATTTTTTCACGGTTTCAGTTTATTCTTTACTAGCTACGTTTCCGACTTAAGTACTATTTTTTTTAATTTGAACGAAATTTTATATAATTAGAAAGAATCGAGCGTTACTTATAAATGAATTCAAACTATAAAAACGGCACGAATGTTCAATTGGGGAGAATTATTTTCAAACCAAAATTCTGAGCTCGAAGTTATGAAGTAATGTCACAAAATGTGCAGGTGTCAACAAGTCTGTTTTTCTAAAGAGTTGTTGACCGATTTATTCTCCATCTTACAATTAGTTAAGCGACTAGGTTTTCGACAAGCATAACGTGCATGTAGATTTTACTAATACATTTTCCATTTAATTTGGTGAGGTAAGCTCTTCATTCCGAGACCACTTCCATTAATCGTACGAAAACTAAATAACTAATTTCCTCAAAATAATTATGATTATTTAGTATAATCCTTGCTTCACTTGCGGACGCTATGCTTCAAATTATTCCTCATGCGTTCCCCCCGTTAACTAGCCAACGCTGCTCTCTCAATGCTGAATGAATGAGTGGTACATAATATATGGCCCTTTCCAGAGGATAATAAATGATCGACTATTTCAACCTCTTATTTTAATAATACCTATATAATTTCACAGTAATAAGAATAATACTTGCCAATAAAATGACAATATGTGTGAACCTCATATCCGTTAACTTCACAGCTGGCACACTGAAACCCGTTGATGTAAACGAGGGATAATTTATTGAGCAACAATTTTACGTACGTCTGTTGAGCCGAAATTTGTGTCAATGTGACATAAATGTGTTGGCCTTTGTTAGCCCAACAACGATTGTCAGTTATTTGCGGACATGAGGACTCTTTTTTCAGCCCTAGTACGGTAGACGGTCTCAGTTTTGTACTCAGTAACTTGTGCAGCATAAGTTTAAGAGGGGATTCGCAGTGGTAGATCATTAATAGATTTATACTTATTATCTGCGTAGTCGACTACCATCCCATACAGCACGGGGCGAAATATACTGATCGTGTACCTACCCTTGAACGAAATACGGGGTAAGGAATAAGTCCAAAATTCGCTCATTTAATTAACACACGTTTTTATGGTGTAAATTTTAGCCTAAAACGAGTCCATAAGTTACAAATTTTGTCAGGGTATTCCACTTGGCCGTTTTTTCACATTTCCATGGGAAAAACTACACTTACTAAAGATGAGCTTTATTATTCCATTATGAGGAGATGTTATGTACTTAAAGATGCACCTACCAAAGTACTTCGTCTTTTCTGTACCCCTGATCATCGTGAAAACCTTATTTAATGTACTATGGCTGAATATATTCTTTACCAAAAACGATGATTTTTCCATGCCATCGATAGGTAATTACTTAATTATTTTGATTATATAGTGTTTTGAACGGTATTCTTTCCCGTCAGCTCATGGCGTATGAAACGTCACCCTTTTATTTCGTCCATTCTATTCTTCTTTCATCATTAATTCTTTTAAATCACCTACGGTTTGATTCACGATTGCATCGGAGATAGTTCGTAAGTGCACGCGTTTGCAGCCACGAGGAAATAGGGTACCTATTAGTTCTTTGCCTCCCACCCATCATTCATTACCGTGGCGGAGTGGGTTAAGGCGCTGGTAGGAGGGTAAAATATTACAAGTCAAGTTCTTCCCATGGGGGCGCGGAAAGAAACTGAAAGAAATAATAATTTCACCCCTTTCTCTTGTTTAATGATATCAATAAATGCTTTTGAACCTTCTCAATTATGCAAAAATAGAAGAAAAATGTTGCATAATCCCTATCGCCCCATTTAGCCTATAAAGCATAATCTGATGTTTCCCAAAATGAAATTAATAAACACACTGGCAATAATGAAGCAAAATGCTAAGGGAGTATATTTTGAGCCATCGCAATCAGTTCTAGGCAGCGTCGGATGGATATACGGAAGTTATGAAACGTCAAATTACTACAGACGAGACGGGAGTGAGCACTGATTCATTGCGACTGCTTAATGTTTAAGCTGAGACAGTTGAACAAAAGCAGGCATCCTGATCTCCATTTTCATGTTAGACTTATTATTAGACTTCCTAAGGTCTTCACCAATTCGACATATTTCGACCCATATTTTAATATACGATGGTAATGTTATTTTCCAGATCCAGCAGCAGAATAACTTCGATCGCCAAAATGTGCCAATAGAAGTGCACTTAATAATTTCAATTTTTTTCGATTGCTGTGCTCTGAAGAAAAAATCTATTGATTTCACCGCCTTACTTGTAGGAGATAAATTGCCACTTGTCGTTTCAGGCGTTTCTCTTTAGAACTTAAATTAATAATGAAACAAAAACTGGCACTTGGTCATTCCACACGAGAAATTACTCCAAGACACGGGACGGGCTCCATATCGTTAGTGACGGTCTCTCTCTCATTTAAGCCATAAAATTATCTTAAGTCTGGAAAAAATCGATAAACTGAACTGAATACATACCTGTCTATCGTATTGAATTTTCAACAGAAAATATCCGTATATCACCCAGAATTTAATACTCCAACCGCCCTTCAAACTGCACGTGTATTCACCGAGTACTGAACCCAACAGCTAGGGAAATTCATATTTCATGGGTAGGTAAGGAGTCTATTCCATTCCTGAGCAGCTTGCAATTTCACGGTAAGTTCTGGTAAGATAAGGCCCAGAAAATTACACACACAGAAATTATTGAGACGTGCCCAGTCTTTACCCGGAACCCTAAACCCCAGTCAGAAGACCAGCGCTTGACCCCCTGAACTACCCGTCTCGCCTTACATCTAATTTAATATTAAGGCCGCATGCTCACACATACATACGTATAGCAACGAAGGAATGGAATAGAGGGTAAATGCGTCAAAGATCAAAGAAGGAATTTCTTCTAGCAGAATGAAAGAATGATTGTACAATGCGAGTAAATGGTGAAGTAATTGAACAAGTGGATGATTTCGTGTACCTTGGCTGTGTTTTTACGAACGACTGAAGGATAGACGAGGAGATTTAAGAGGCGTGTGAATGCTGGAAGGAAAGTCGTAGAGGGAGGATATCAAGGTATGCATATTTTTCTTAGGAAGCAAAAATAGCAGTACACATAAGAATACATCTTTCACTTTATTTTATGGTGAAACCTGGGTGTGCCAGGAGAAGCATAATTATATGTTAAATGCAGAAGGGAATGGGATATCGGAGAAGTTTTCCTGGGAGAATAGGCGGGTTAGAGTTAGGAATGAGCGGGTCATGAAAGAATATATTCTATTTATAAAATAGATGTTCCGATAACGGACATTTATAAAGACAGCTATATGGAATAAAAATTTTAAATTGTCATTTTACGAGGCCTGACACGAATAACCTGTCTCTTTTTAATGTCCCTACTGCGAAAAAGAATGGCGTGATGGATAAGTACTATTTTTATTTTTTTTTTATTTTAAAGAAAATGGTACACATACAGCAATGTTGCCAATTTAAAGTGCACTTATAAAAACCACAAAAAGATACACGTTAAGAACACAAAATCAAACAATAACATAAACAACAAAACCAACATGAAAGCAATATGCTGATTATTGACTGTATTTTATAGTTGTTTCCGAAATAATGAGTTGAGGCCAAGTCAGTGAAATTTTAGGGGATAGAGAAAAGGGGTCAATGTCAGTAGGGAGAGAATTTATTAGGGCGGAGAGACGGGAGAAAAGAGAACGTTTAATTAATGATAATCTGGGTGTGGGCATGTGGAGTAGTGAGTTAGTTCGGGTAGGACGAGAAGTTAATTGATGAAAGAAATTAGATCGGGACTGTCTACGTAGGAATTAATGGCGATGTAAATGAGTTTAATGTCTGATTGAAGTCTATGATGGGAGAGACTGCTGATAGATAGTGAAGATAATATAGCGTCCGTGGACGCATTGCGGAGATTTGGGTTTCTATATTTCACATTTTTGCGAAGAAAGTCTCAACACTGTTAAGGGTGGCAAGATTTGTGGCAGCTGACATTGACCATGTAGGGGAGCAATAAGTGAGTACCGGAATAACAATGGATGTGAAGTAGGACTGTAGTGCTTGTGTACAAGCGACATCCGTGAAGTGGTAGAGAAGACCTAAAAGGCTTTCGATTTAATTGTCTGAATATGCTCACCGAAATGAAGTTTGTGGTCCACGATAATTCGCAGATCTTTGATGGAGGACACTCTATTCAGAGATGTTGAATTTATAGCGTTGTCGAAATTAATAGGGCTTTTCTTAACATATATTGTCATGGCGCTGCATTTTTTATAATTTAACTTAAGCTGCCAGAGACTGCACCATTCTGAGGTCTTAGATAAGGCATCCTAAAGGATATAAGAATCGGATACATTATTTATGTTTAAATATTTTGCAGTCATCTGCATAGAGTAGGGTATGGGCTTGGGAAGACAGCACTAGTGCGGCGAGATCATCAATGCAGATACATATTGAAGAGGCATGGTCCAAGCACGCTACCCTGGGGCACTCCGGAAGTAACGTTTGACCAGGTAGATGACAAGCCAGACAATAGTATTCGCTGGGTCCTGTCATTGAGGAAACTGAACAAGAGACTGAGAAAGGTGCCATGGATATTAAATCTCTGGCTGAGTTTATGAAGAAGGAGTTTGTGGCTAAGTGTGTCAAAGGCTTTGGAGAAATCAAGAAAGATGGCGTCAAGTTCAGATTTATTGATTCGACAGCATGATGCTGAAAAACTGCTAAATTTGTCAGACAAGATCGACCCGGAAAGAAGCAGTGTTGATTGGAGGAAAGGGAGAGGTAATAAAGATCCTGGGACGCGAGGACGATCCTTCGGTCTCGGACTTTAGACCGGTGGAGCGTAGGAAAGCTAACGTCAGCTCCTTCGATTGCCCATGCTTCGATAGAAACACCCATGCATGGGCTTATCGGAGTGCGCCTTGAGCAAGGCCTTCTGCTCAGCTTTTTTATTTCGAGTTTGAGGGCGTCTGCCTTTAATGACAAAATGGACGTGTCATCGTCACTTCCCTCGGATGACACGTCTAAGTCCAGACTGGTTTCCTCCGCTGCCCTCTTTGCCGCCTGGAAGAGAAACGCCCCTCCTCCCGCACTCTCGTGCTCTCTGCTCTTGAGCACAGGGCAAGCTGTACCCATTTCAACTCTTTTGTGGAGATTCTCCAGTCTTAATAGTCCTCTACGACCTAAATTGGGAAGGAGATACAACCTGGCGACGAAAGATTTCAGATAAAGACTTTTGTAGATGGTCATCATCTTTCTCGTTCCCCTATCGAGGTTCTGTAACTCGTTGACGTTCCATTTCATGCATCCGAAGATAGACAGCAGTGTAGAAACCGCGATCATGTTCGTGGAAAGAACCTTGTTTTTGCCAGACAGCTTAGAACTCCATATTGTCCAGTGAGTATGTCTATACAGGGCGGTTAGCCTTTCCTTCACTGCTGTATCCTCCTGCAATCGGCGCTGGGGGACGCCGAGGTACTCATATCTAGCGTCGTCCTCGAAGTGACGAATGAAGCTCCCGTCAACGATTTGCACGTTAGCCCAGTCAATGAAGACTCAAAAACATCAAACTTGGGAAATAATTAGGGTAAAGCTGAATTTAACTCCATTGATAAGACTACCAGAGGAACATTTTTACAAAAGTCCCCAAAAATCCCCCTGGTGCATCCCCCTCTCCTCCCCCCCCCCCATCCCTCCTCAAAGGTTCAAAATGCCATTATTTACTGAACACCCATTATCTCTATTACTAATGATTGGATCAAGTTCAACTTTCTTTTGTTTTGTTTGTTATTAAATATTCTACAATATTGTTACCTTACATATTTACGTGAAAACTAGTAGTTTTAGATAAATTTAAGAAAGTATGTTTTTTCCTTTGAAAGTTTTGATTTTTGTGCTTTATTTTTTATATGTCATATTATGTAAAGACTCTTCCAATAAAAGTTATAGCCTTCACTTCATTGAATCTATTGATATACAGTCTTATTTTTTTATGCGTGATGCTAATGCTGGGTAGGGGGGAGAAAGCAAGAAGGTTCGGCGTGCGACGAGGCAGCCTAGTCATGGAATGACAAAATTGTCAACATCGCTTATATCACCACAAAATCTGTCTTGCTGACTCATCTCTACTCCACCCTCCCACACAGTACATTGATCTTGTCAGTAGAGTACAGCCTGTTGGAGGGAATACATAGTTGTAAAAATCTACATATTATATTTAGTGACTTAAGTGTTCTCTGTCAAGGAAAAGTTTTATGTTTGCATTAGGCTCTGTTCCCAAGGATGTGTTCAAGGATGTGTGTTCAAGGATTTAGCGAGTAATTTCAATTCATAACGTTTAGTGAATTTGTTATTCTTTATTGTTCAGTCAGAGATATCCAGAGAATAATTACAAGGTATAGTATATTATTTTTCAAAGACCTTTTATAAAAGTTGCAGTGATCATAATTCGTCCATCTAGTATTAGGGCTGTTCTGAAGCAAAAAGAAACAAGTGAAACCGCAACTTCAACGTTTTCTGTTTTGATAGGTTAGGAGGAGAAATTCGATTTTAAAAATGATTGTTTCACCTGTGGAAAACCAGCAGAAGTTGACTCAAAGTGTCCACAACATCGCAGAACATCTGTCCACCTTGTGTCTACATTAGAAATCAGAGAAAATGCTATAGCAAAATGTAATGAAGCATATGGTGACTGAGGGAAGAGAGTCAATGTAGGCTTTTTAATGTTAACAACCTTGTGGCACCAGAGGCACGGTATCATAAATACTGTTATAGGGATTTCTTAAAAACTACACCACACTAAGATACAGTAAGAAGGCCAAGGTGCAGCTTTTGATAAACTTTGCAAATACGTAGAAAATAACGACAAGTGTCAGTTTACCATACAAGAACTACAAAGTATATTGAAAGGCTTTTCAGGTTTTTAGGGGACTTACACTGATATACACTTAAGAAATCTTCTTAAAAACATTTTAAGTTCCTGTTCCTTCTGTCCAACACTGTAGGAAGAATAAACCTTGCATGTCCATCCGATACTACCAGTAAATTAATTCATCAATTGTATGTTGATAAAGAAACATCCTGCAACATAACATGAGAATAGTAATAGCTGCAGCAGACATTATTAAAGAGGACACAAAGAAAAAGCAGTACGATTCACATAAATGTCCAAACATGGATGAGATTAGATCCGGAGGTGAAAACTTGGTTGCAGAAAGTCTTAGATTCTTCACTAACAGAGTTAAGGAAAAGAAAAAAAAACATCTGATGTAAATTAAATCGGAAGAAAATGTGCTGTGATAAGCCATGCAGTAATTTCTGTCAGTCCAAGGTCATTTCTAACCCCTATTCAAACTGGTACCTACTGGGTAGACACTTCATAGGCTATATTAAGGGTCTAAACATCTGATTGGCTTACTTGGAGCAAAGGGGAGCTTGTGTTTCATACAAAAAAGTGTGTTTATATGAATTCCCCATAAATGCGAAATGCACCACACAATGTTTCCCATCAATGTTATGTATCTTGCTGGCTCAAACATCCAGCCTGGGTGGAATGGATTCATGACTTTTATGATGAGTACTGGTGAAAAGTGTGAGACCACATACGTACATATTAGGAGTACCATTCATAAACTCAGATCCTGGCAATCCATTTACAATTTTTTCTGCTCTTAGCTATGCTTCAGAACAGTGAAAGAAACAAAACCGTGCCTGTATTGTGACATTCAATCAACCATTTCTAAAGCCGTCTGAAATCGTAGCATCAGCAGAAAGCAGTAGTGATATATCAAAAGTTACAATGAGGCTAGGTGGATTTCATCTCCTCATGTATTTCTTGGGATCTGTTGGCAAGAATTTGGAGGGTAGTGGTTTGGAAGCACTACGGGCCTCTGTGTACAGTCAAACAACTGTAAGCCACATGATGGATGGACACACATATGCGAGTTGGGTTCAAGCATACAGTTTCACTGCTTGTGTTTTCATAAATGTGATGAAGAAAAATTTTGCTGATGCATCAGACTCTATGCAGTTTTTATAAAAAATTTCCAATGCACTGGTAAGAAACTAATGAAATGAACATGATTTTTTTGAAGAATCGGCAGTAATTGAGGCTTTGCAAAAGGTAAATGATCGTTTGAAGAACATTCAATCTCCAAGTCGAACAACTAAGCTGTGGGTGAACCGTTTCAAGTGCATTGACCTCATAATGCAAATTATTTTTTCTGAAAGATCCGGAGATATGGATTTGCATTTAAATGCTTTCCTATTTCCTTGCAGCTGGACAATTACCCAATGCAAAGTCCGTTCAACTGTACATTCAACAGATGACTAAAATTGAATCAAAACTATCTGAGCAAGACTTAGCATACTTTAAGGAAAGGAGATTATTTAATGTCAGGCGAAAGTGCACGCATTGGTCTGGAATGTGGACTGATATGTGTATAGAACAAGGCCTCATGCATCCCATGAAATCTGTGGAGGGTCTAACACACGGATGAGACATAATGGACAGCACTCTTTCGAAATGGGTCCTTGGAAATTCCCTTCTTCCTCAAAGTACACAAAGCCATTGAAGATTTTCATGGAACACCAATACAATATAATGAGCAACAGGTTGAACAATGAGAGTCAAGAAAACAAACTGATCTCTGTGACTTATTAAAGTTTATCACGTGGCTACAACAGTACAATCCGTTCAAAATGCTCTCGGGAGAACTCATGTCCTTCATGGAATCTAGATTTCTAAGTGCCGATTCGGTAAATTGTGAACAAGCTTATGAGATTGGGAATAAAGCTATTGACAAAATGAAAGGGAAAAATTTTGAAGAACTAAAACTATATTACCTATTTTATATCATATTGTTATTTCCTCGGTAAACCCAATTTAAAGAGATTTAATAACCATATTTCTATTCCTCTACTTCAAATCTTGGAGAAGAAATAATACCTAAAAGAATAGCCCATTTAATAACAAACGAAACAATAAAAGTTGAACTTGATCTGAACATTAGTAACAGAATTATAGCTGATATGGGCACATTGCACGCCAAACCTTCTTGTTTTCTCCCCCCTCCCCAAATTTAGCATCACACATAAATAAATAAAACTGTAACTCAATAGATTCAATAAAGTGTAGGCTATAATTTTTATAGGAAGGGTCTTTACATAATATGACACAAAAAATATAGCGCAAAAGAAAAACTTAAAATTAACAATAATGTAGAAAATTTAATAACAAACAAATTAAAAGAAAGTCAAACTTGATCCAATCACAAGTAATAGAGAAAATGGGTGTTCCATAAATAATGGTATTTTGAACCTTTGAGGGGGAATTGGGGGGGGGGAAGCTCCAGGGGGATTTTTGGGGACTTTTTTAAAAATGTTCCTCTGGTAGTAGTCTATCAATGGGGTAAAATTCAGCTTCACCTTAATTATTTCCGATTCATAACCTTTACTGACTGAGCTACATCTTCCTTGTTCTCCGAAAATCTTCCTCTCGCCAGGTGGATGGATGCACACTTGTCCAATCCGAACTCCATCCCTATAGCCTCACTGTATCCCAGTACGATGTCCAGGGCAGTGCAAAGGTCTTTTGCATGAGAAGCATAAAAATTCAGGTCATAAATATAAAATAAATGGGTGGCCTTATGCTTCCTGTCACTTGGAACATCGCACATATATCCTTTACCTCGTCGCAGCCTTAGGGACAGACGTAGGAGGGAAATACATAACAGTAAGGGTCTCAAGCTGTCTCCTTGAAAAACACCACAGTGGTATGTTATCAACTCCATCGAAACTGACCACTTGCCTGAAGTCAGGACAAAGCGCATTTTCCAGAGTTGTAACAGGCGTTGGATGAAGGACACAACCTCCAGGTGGACTTTAATCAACTTCAGCATGGCAATTATAAGCTCATGCGAAGTGGTGTCAAATGCCTTTTTGTAGTCCACCAAGGCCATTGACAGGTTTCTCTGATGCCGGATGGCATCCTGACACATGCACCTTGTAATGGTAATGGGACAATATTCTTAGGATGTAATGAGAAATTGGGATAACAAAGGTATTTAGAGGTGTTTTTATCCATTCGGTGTTATTGAAAGTTATTTGCGTTGTTAAGAAATCTGACTAAAGCTTTTCAAGTGAAACGGAAGCCAAACCACCTTTTCATATCCTCCGGACATTTGCAGATGGAACGAAGGAAATGGTCAGTAGCGAACATCAGAAACAAGTAATAAATTTACTTGGGGATTCGCCACCGGACTTTTGCTGTTCTGTCTGTTTTAAGAAAATCCGCCTTCCTCCCCTAACGTCACGGGTCGGTTTCACTTGAAAACGTGTATTTAAACCCCCCAGAATCTGTATTTGGGGGCATTACTGAAAGGGAACGCTGTGAGACGGTCGTCTGAGTTGTCATGAGATACTCAGCGATACGATCTCTATTATGTAGCTAAAACTTAGCCTCAATATTTGTATCTTTATATATGTTGTAATAAACTTCCTCATTCAAGTCCAATCTGAGTTTGATCTCTTAAACTTCTCATACTCACAGTAATTTAGACGCAACCGCTCGAGTTGAGATTCCAACTATTTGTCATGTTCTCCAGATCACTACAACCTATCAATGAGCAGGTTATCCTTGCATCCTACAATTCCTTGCTTTGAGCCCCTCTGTTCATACACCTCATCCCACACAGGCCAAACGTGGTGGAATATAAGGTCCTCAAGATTGAGGTGAGTGCCTTATATGCAGTGTTGAGCCAAGGTATAGGGAGGTAGTTCTTTGGATTAGTCAAGTCTCCTTTCTTAGGTATGAAAACCGTGTGCCTCTCATTCATTCAGGATGGAATTTTTTCTCAGCCTAACAGAAAGGACGTTAAGATTTTGGCGAGATGTTGGTGGGTGGAAGAAAACTTCATCCTCCAGAAGTTGTGTACGGCATCCATTCCTGGAACCCTGAAGTTCTTCTTGCCAGAGAAGTCCTTCTTCAGGTCACTTTCTGTGACTGAAAGAGGCACATCCACATGTTGTAGGTGGCGGTCACAGAACTCATTAAAGAGAGCTATAGCCGGAGTGTCTCCGTTGAATGGCTTATACGATTCGTAGATGTCCTTCCAGAAACGTTCCACCTCTTGGACGAGTGGATCTCAGAAATTCGACGGCAGGGGTAGGTGGTTGAAAGAGATGGGAAGGGTGAAGGAGGAAGCAAGGTTGGGTTCTCCCTCATGGTCCTACTCCTCTTGAGTTTTTTCGGGCCATGTATGTACCTATATGCATTACTATTATAATTATTCAGGTAATCTACCCGATAGCTTTAAATTACAACTAAATTCATATCGATTTGATGAACAAGGGATTACGATGGGTATGATGTGTATGGGATTAACGACACCAATTGGTAAATTGGACATTTAGTGAGGCAACAAACAACTGAGTTCATTTGTACCATTGAGAGACGGTAGGTAGGTTAGAAGAGAAGGGTTGTTTGGTTGAGTGAGGAAAGGTGGAGAGAAACCCAGCATCGGCATTAGCCTCCTCTTAACAAATATGTAACACCAAGTGGTAAACCGTTTCACATACATACGAACGGAGCGGTTGTAGCATAAGGCGCTCGTTACATAGCACCAAAGTACAGATTGAGATTCCACTGAAAAATCATGGCCAATGCCGGATCGAGATTCAAGCTCGGCCTTACTTATACTTTCTCCCTCTAGCAGACAAGGGCCACAACATGTGGACGAATAGCAGGATCACCCCTCTAAATTTGAGCTGAGCCCAACGTTGCTTAACTTCAGTGACTGATCGGGAACACATGTTTCAATCGTGCCATGCCGTTGCCCTCAATATTCAAACCCAGGCCCTTACCTCACCCTCGGGATCAGAAGCCAGAATTCTAATCACCTCAACAATTGATTGTCAACACTCTCTCTCTCTCAGATTCTACGAAAGACTCCAGGAATTGGGAAGTACTTCCCTAAGTTTCTCAATTCCTGGATTAAGGCATTTTCCTCAAGCCATAAGTGTACATAATAATTGATAAAATATTTTATTAATAATTATTGTTTGACCCATTTTGTTCATTCTTACTGATACCGCAGAAAATAATGACAATGACTTTATTATGGGTATCAGCCAATTATAATTGCAAGATAAATGTTAATATTTGCATCATCAAGAACACAAATCAAAGCATATATAATACCACTCAGGAATTGAGTACAATATCCAAGTTTCCAAATTTAAAAAAAATATAATAATAATAACTGAAAAATAATAAAGAATAACTAAAATTTGCTTGATGCTTTACACTTAGCACGAATTTTTGAGGAGTGAGAATTATTTTCGTCTGTGTAATCAGATTTGTACAGCCAATGAGCTGAAATGTAAGAGTATCTCAACAATGCACCATTCAAATGATTTGTGTATATGATGGCAATGGACATAATTTCATCAAACAAACTGGCTTATTGTAGAGAATAATTTTGAAATATTTTGCGAGAATTTCAGTGAGGAAAAGGAGATAAGTGAGAATGAGGTTGTCACGGTTGTGATAATATTGAAAAATGGGAAGCTGCAAGGGTAGATGTCCAGTGAAATTTTGAAGCATGGGTAAAAGTTAATTATTGGTTGCTTATGTGAATTGCAAGATTTGCTCAAAAGTTTCTTTTGTCCCAACAGATTGAACAATGTGATAATATGTAGTTCCATTGCCCCAATGGCAGGGTGGGAAGACCAAATGTAAAAATTATAGAGCAATTAAATTATTGAGTATTCTTGGAAAAATGTTCAATAAAATTTTAATGAAAAGAGTGAAAAAGATTACTGTTGACAGAATATGGGGTGTGCAGAGTGGGTTTATGCTTGGGAGGGGATGTAGTGATCAGCTATTTGCACTTCAGCAAGGATTAAGGTCGTGGTCTTCCCTTGAAATAAATGCATGAAATGAAAGGTTCCAGATAACGCATGAACGTATACATCATACATACAAACAAAACACCAGCTCCAATAGAAGATTTAAGATCATTCTATTCTGAAACTGGCATGTGCTATACTGACTTAGCATTTTAATTTCATTCCATTTACCTTGCAAGATCTAGCTTCAACATTTTCCTCACTGCTGATATCCCATCCATCGGGACAACAGGGGAAACCCTGTGCTAGGGATGGGTCAAGGTAAGCAGGGATTAAGCACCACATCCATCTACAAATGGAAGAGAAAGGTCAAGATCAGTAAGCATTGAAGAAATATTAGTACATACATATAAAACTTGAGACTAGAAAGCAGAATGTGAAAACATTAATGTACACTGTGGTACCAGGATTAGAAGCATGAACAATTTGAAGAGTGGACCTGAAAATAACAGGAGCTTTCAAAACCTACTTCAGGGAAAGAACACTAATGATCAAGTGGATGGTCGAAGTGAGAATTGAGGAGGCATTGGAAAATTACAAAGAAGGAAGGACCGCATAGAATATGGAGGATGAGGCACTCCCCAAGACAAAATGGCATCTTTAGAAGCATAGTGGATGATAAAATAGACAGGTTAATCCCACATGAAAGACCATATGACAAATGCCAATGACAGCTTATTGCATGTACATATTATTGCAAAAAGTATTGGAAGAAAAAAAGATTAAATGAATATAACTCTTGTTTAATGACAAATATTTCCATGTAAACAGGGACATTTTTATACTGGGTGTCTCATGACATTGAATAGCTAGGGAAGCATTGGTGTATACACAGTCTATGCTGTTTGTTTAGGCTGAGATGTAAGTTCAAAATATAAAATGTCTTCAATGGGGTTCTCCAAATACTGGACCCCCCCCTGGTTACGCCCTTGTGAATGGTGTGAGAGAATGGGTTAGACAGAGAAAGTCATGGGTGAATGTGGTGGAAAAGGCCCTTAAGAGGAGGATTAACATGAGTCTTAAGAACAGGAGGGTGTGTATGAAGCAATGAGCGTAACTGAAGCACAAGAGGAATGCAAGGATAGGGCAGTATGGAGGAAATTAAAGCAGAGTCAGATATACATGAATGTTAGGAGTCATAACAAAGGGAGAGCAAGCATGAAGCAAGACATGAAAGTAACAGAAGCAAAAGAAGCACGCAAGAACCTGGGGTATTATGGTGGAAATTACTTCTTAAAAAAACAATGTCCTCGGTGTAACAGCAAAAATTATGCTCTTCCGTCTGTGCCCATGCTGAAATGCAATGGTGCAATGGGTACAATTGTACACTCAATCCGGAGTAAGCAGAATACAGAGAAAAATAAATAAGGGAGTGCTGTATATGGTACGAGAGGAAAGAAAGCTGATAGGTGAGTAAAGACCAAGATAGAAAAACGGTCTAAAAACCATATTGATAGGTTACAATAAGGCAAAGAAATTGACACAAATTGTTGAGTACATGTGGGAGAGGGAGGAGAGGTATAGGAATTTTGAACAGTGTGAAGGGTAAGGTATGAAGAGTTTAAGGCAGGACTATCCATTAGGGGACAGCGAAATGCACTTTTTTCTTCAAATCTCCGATGGGTGTGGTGGAAATTACGGGCGTCCAGACAAGAAATGTAAGACAAAGAATATTTTCAATATTCCAATTTTTCACAGCTTCGGATTTAGTTTCAAATTTCAGGCTGTTTCAGATAGGCAACCCGCACAACACCAAATCTTTTTACCCCTTTTTTTCTTTCGTGAAGCCCTGCAGGTCACCATCAGGCTACTGTGACTGAAATAGGTAAGTAAATATGGCAAGGAATTGTTATCTATTGATTAACGTGATTCCAGAATCTTTAGAACTCAATCTCCAAGCTTGTATTCATGAAGCGTGTGTACAGTTCTTCGTCCACTCAACTGATATTGATAGTGATTTTGGCAGACATATAAATATGTGAAAAATTCAAAATCCCATCAGAAATACAAATGTGTCTGCGACGCGAATAGATTCTTTGTGCCTCAGTTGCTTGACAGTGTCCGTTAATACTTTCAGCAATCACGTACGGTCTCCTCTAAGCACGTGTGCTCTTCAAAGTAGCTACACTTCATGGATGGTTAATGAAAATACCAAGCAAGATCACCTCAATATTCTAAATTAGATACATTTGGTTCAATTTGTTTGATCTGTAAATAAATCAAACCTTCCTAGGAGCTCGAGGTGCGGAACTCATTTGTAAGTAGAAACATCGTGTACAATAATTCTTTCACATCGAAAAATACCCGAAACCGCCAGTGGGAGTTTGGTGGCGGTTGCCGGCCTCAGTCTATGTCAGCAGTAGCCAGTAGTCACATCAAGTGTTCCTTAAACTTTGGTTGGATTGATTTTTTTGGCTTAGAAATGCCAAAAACACGATTAAAAGTTAAATGTACTATAGCTGGTGCTCCGAAAGGAGTTTAGTGGATTGCAGCTGCCTACAAAAGAATATGTCTTAAGGCATTACTGGTTTGTGCACCACCAAATGAAAGATAGGCATGCCTTCCTCAACCCACCAGCGTAATAGGTGAGGAAGCGGGTGACGTGCCGTGTGGAAAAAATATGGAGATCAGCGTCCATTCTCACAATTGAGAAGCGCTTAATGCACGCATTGAGAGACAAATGAGGCTACTTCAGGCGGTGAAGGAAAATACAGGAGGTGAGAAAAATAAAGGGAATTTCGAAAAGAAGACAGAAACTATAACTCCTGATATGAAGTCACTGTTCAATGTTGCAGCATCTAAGTGCTGTGATATTTGGAACTGTGGCTGTAGAGCAGCACCCAAGATACCTTTCCAGGAGAAAAACTTTTTCATAGACCAGCAATCGACTCGCCTCGCAGTTATAAGAAAAACAGACACGGGTGAAACTATGTTTGCAGGGTCTTAAGGAGAGAGTGCATCATGAAGCAAAACTTAAAATAGAAATGGCATCTGACTCTACTACACAACAGCTACTGAACACAGATGTAGACCCACTTTCAATCGAAAAGTTTCCCTGTCACACACAAACAGTGCAGTGAATGGTGAGGTTAGTCACCGAAGCAGCTTTCTAAGTTCGCGGCTTCAACAGCAGAGATGGTTTCATCAGGTATACGACAACATCGCACACTACAATGCCGGTATTTAAGACCAAGAAGCAGCACCATCCTATAGAGACATAAACGTGCCTTAGGGTGCGTTGGAACAAGAGGAACTCTAGGTACAGCCACCTCCATGTGGTGAGTTCTGGGTTGTCCTACTAACAAGAGTAGGGCGGGCAAAGAGCAGTACACACGCTTTATGAATAAAAGCTTAGGGATTGAGTTATAATGAGTCTGGAATCGTGTTAATCAAAAGATAACAATTCTTTGCCACATTTACTTACCTATTCCAGGCACAGCAGCCGGATGGTCACCTGCAGGGCTTCACGAAAGCAAAAAAGAGGTAAAAACGTTTAGTGTTGTGCGGGTTGCCTACCTGAAACCGCCTGAAATTTCAAACTAAATCCGGAGCAGTGAAAAATTGGAATATTGAAAAAATTCTTTTTTGTCTAATGTTTCTAGACTGGGCACCCATGATTTCCACCACTCCCATTGGAGATCCGAAGAAGAAAGTGCATTTCGCTGTCCCCTACTATCCACAGACCTACAACTTGTTCAGTGGAATACATATGATGATACTGTCCTTGCCCATACTAACAAGAGTATTGGAATGAAGTGTGTAATGTGTCACATGAATTTGTTGAGGTTGGGGAAGGCAACATAAATCACTACACCTATTCCTAGTATAAATCCTCATATTCCTGTCTAGGATGAGTTTTTGGACTGAGAAGACATCACTTATTTGTGGCTTTGGTTTTGTGCACTTAATATTTATGGCTTGCAAAATATGGTAATGAAGTAGAACATAAAGACCAGTTACATAAGGGTAATGACAAATGAAGTCAATGCCAAAGAATGGAGACGGGAATGAATTTTCTCACAAATATTTGTAAGAAGCAGAAAAAGTGGGTTCACGGAAGGTCTTACAAGGATGAAGACAGTGACCAAAGAAAGAATATTGAGTAAATGTAGAAAATGGTGATAAAGAATGGGCATTTAGGATGGTATGAAGGAGTGTATGGTGAGTGCAGTTAGGAAATGGAAATATGTTCTGTGAACTGGAGGCTCTAATAACTTACATGATATTTGCAGCATGCCCATGAAGAAAGGTTGTTTCCTTTTATTGCCCACATAGTAAGCATAACGATCAATAGATTACTTATGATAATGGATAATGTACTGTTGTAACTTTATCTTTAAAACTGTATACTTGCTCTAAATGATACTGTGAAATATATATTGTGATTTTTTTTCTCACTTTATAAATTGTGATACCATTAAGACATGCATATGGGTAACTTGTGCAACTTTTATTCCAAGGATGAATAAAAATATATTTTTTGTGTGGTTCTTTTCCCCAATGCTTTATTAATAATAATACATAATAATAAGTCTGTTTGGTTGGGAAAATAGTGAGACTACAAAGTTCCATCTGCCATCTAACCCCTAAATTTAATAATGGATGAAAATCAGGGAGGCATTGACATATATCAGTTTAAATAACTTACTCATCTGCCACCTTCTTCACCACTTCCCCAATTTCTTGGAAGGTCTCTGCCATATTTTTAACTGCAGCTGCCCTGGTTTCAGCCACAAGAGCCCTGCTCTCATCTAATGAGGTATGCTGATCTTCTGGAATAAATATTTTTTTAATGAAGGAATAAAATGGACTGAAATACAAGAAGGGTAGTTGTCTCTGTATGATCATCAAGCAGAAATAATTCTTATCTTTCTAGACATACTTATTGCTATTGAAACCATCTCTTTCATATTCAAGAAGAAAAAATTATTTGAAGCGACACTTTTGATAACCAAAAAATATTAAAACAATGTAAAGAAATTTATCCTTCAACTGAATGGTAAGGAATTAACTTAACATGCAGAAAGTAGAAATAGTTTACGTTGAAACTCAAATTTTTAGTTGCTATTTCAACTTCAAAAACCAAATATTTTTCCTGGTTTAACTCTCCATTCATACTTCCCAGGAAAAGGGGAGTCTGGTGGTCTCGTCCCAGGAAATTGTAACAAACTATGTGTAAAATGAAAAAAAACTCTTCTTTAGCTTAACACATATGCCTACCATCGTACTTCACAGCAAAAAATAATTATGGCTTTTAGTTTTAGGTCTATGAAAAAATAAATAAAATATGCTGGGTTTTGGGGGGCAATTGGAGCTTGGATGGGTGAAAGGGATAGGAGTGAGGCTGGCTGAGGATGGTGTTACAGAGCATTCCTTAGGAAATGAAAAAAACATTTTGGTGATTTCCCGACAAATGCTAAGGATAGGGGAAAATGATGATGTCAGGGTGGTGCAATTCATCTGGCACCGAAAGAGGAAACTCATGTGTGAAACTACAATCAGGTATGTCCATTACAATAGATAATGGTAACTTCTGGAAAGTTGCCTCACACCATCAACTTTCTAACATACTTAATTTCTGTTTAGCCAACAATATCTGATGCATTTACCGTATGGAAGTTCATATATTATGCAATACCAACGTTCTAACTAAATATGACCCTAATTGATATGTAAAGACATACATGCCCTACTCATCAATATCTTCACATAGGTACCTGTAGGGGGTCCTTTATTACTTCAACCCCCACAGAAGCTATGTCTTCCCCATGACTATGAGAAGCCTTTCCTCCACTTCTGTGAGGGGAGATGGCAAAGGAGGTCCCCCCCCCCCCCCCCCAGTGCCACCAGCACGCTTTCGCATTCTCTGCCCCTTTCCTTCAGTATCAGACTTCCAGTCCTGCCAACACAGAAGATAAACAGCATCAACAATAATGCAGCGTCTTGTAAAACAGCAATGAAATTATGAGATATCAACAAAGCAAAAGTTGTAAATATTCGATAGTTACAAAAATCCACTTCTCTGTGGAATTGTTTGCCCATGTGGCACAAGAGTTGAGTTGCTGTGACAGTTCAGCCCATAATCTCTGCCTTGTTGCAGCCCCCTGTGCCCCACAAAACTGGTTTCGAGTCAGTGCAGGGTGTTTTTCCATGAACTCCAGCATCAAAAAATGCTGCTCTATTGACACCCTGACATTGGAACCGTTCACTTTTTCCATCTCTGAAAGGAAATCAGTGAATCGCTATATGTATATCTCTAGCAATACATGAACGAATGTTCGAGCTTTGAGCAAATAATAAACAAACACTTAGCTTACCCCGAATTTTATTTCCAAGTTCAACAGTTTAAGTTCACATAACGTTTATATTATCTTCTAAAAAGCTACTCGCACAAGCCATATGAATTTGGTGGATATAAGTAGGTCAGTGCTAATCGAGTGAAATCGACGTTTGAGCAGGAGAGACGAAATGATACCTAATACCTACAGCGTTGAATCAAAATGCATAAAGAAATAATGTGAATCTTGTACAACTTTCTTGATTTTCTATCTGAGCGTTCCAGCATGCGAATTTGTCCGTTAATGATGCGACATTATCACACAACTCATACAATTGGTTGGCAACAAATGAAATACTGTTTTTCGCGGTTAACACTAAATGACACTCTAAAGCTGAGAAAAGCGCTGATTAAGGCCACGTTAATTGAAACGCTAGTTTGTACTGTTCCCATTTGAACCCAGGCAAACTTGACACTAATACGTTGAACATCAATCATAGACGTTCAGTCATAATATGCGACTACTCGCGATATTGAGCAATAATTAGAACACCAAGAAAAATTTATTTAAACATACCAACGAGTTATATTGAAGAGAACATCAATGGGAGTGATAATAGAAATAAATGTACAGGTAACTTACCTACCTGAGATGCGCCTTCCATTACTGCTGGAGAATCAAAAGTGGCGGCACCGCACGCTGGCGCACAAATTTCATTGGCTGGAAACGGCGACGTCACATTTCTTGGAAAAGTTGTTGCCCGTGAGCCCGCTAGGTAGCTCTGCTGCGTCGAATTGGGAAGTCTACAGAATCGCTTTCTGGCGTGTCGGAAGGTGCTTTCGTGGTCGCACGAAACCCCATATTCTGCAATACTTCGAATTCGTTTCCGAATCTTGTTTAGAATTTACGTTATAACCCCCCATCCCCGAAAGGCAGTATAACTGTGGTTAGTAGTGATGAGCGATATATCGCTAACTGTGATTGAATCGCTGATACTGAAAAGTAGCAATCACAACCTGTGATCCGAAATCACACTGCTACCAACTCCAAAACTCCTACCCTGCTACTGTGATCCTGTGATTGAACGTGATCGACGAAGTCACGGTAGCAGTTGGTAGCGTGCGCTTCTCTTCGTGATCCGTGCGTTTTGGCGGTGAGGTCTATTCCAAATGGAGAAAGGAAGAAAATTTAGCGAAATTTGGAACTTTTTCTCAATGGTAAATGGAGAAATTGTCTTTTGCAACTTATGTAAACTTTCGTACAACGAACTTGAAAAAACATATTATTTCAAAACATACTGTGACCCTGCCGTCTTCGCCAAGGCACATCCTGCCATGTTCGAATATTTATAACAATAAAAGCTTAGAAGTGAAAATATTTGTGATAGCATTTTTGAAAACTATAGTCGCACGTTTATGCCATCTGAAATTTGTACTGGCTTAGCTGACTTCTTTTAGTTTTTACATAAGTACAAAAATGGTTAATATTTGCACAATTTGTTATTTAACTGGGGTACTTTTTTGTACTTTCCGCGTTAGATACAAGGAATTGAACGAGTATCCCGCGTAGCACACGTGCTTAGGTGACGATAAGCTGAACGCAAATTCTTTAATTAAGTCTTTATGTTATTTAGTGAAATTCTTCAAGCAAGTTTATGCTATTTAATGCAATTATTTAAGAAAGCCTTTATGTTATTATTTTGTCGAATTATTGAAGAAAGTCTTTATGTTATTTAGGGCAAAAAAAGAAATAGTGTTAGTCGAGAAATATTTAAAAAAAATTTCATGACATAAATCCCCGTTAAATTCCAGTGTAATATCAAAAGTTAAATAAACGCATAAATGCGTAATTTCTTTGGAAGATAAATTTACATCGAATGAAAAATATGACCAAGCAAATGTTTTACGCGCACATTCTTTCGTTGGTTTTATGGACATTAATCTCAGAGGTTTATTTGTCAAAAAATCAGCGTATGTACAAAGCAAAAGTACGCAAATGGACATTTCGAGCCTGTAAACGGGATCCGCAGCCCCGCTAATATCAAACGGCGGCTTATTTTTATCTGTGATTCTTACCTGCGATCGCAATCACAATTAAGAATCACAGATACTGACGAGTAGCAGTCACAGGTAAGGTTAAGTGATTGGAATATCACAGTTCTGCTCACCTCCAGTGGTTAGGTCTCTGGAGCAAAATTGTAATGGAAGTCTGGCATTATCTCCCTTGGCAGAGGTGCAATATTTGTCTTTCGGCAGAGACACAGTGAAAAAGCTTACTTCATGTCACACCTAGTCCTCTGATTCTGCCCTTGTGTACTCCATCGTCAGGTACAGATATTTTCAAAGACATTGCTTAAATAGTAAATATGAGAGGGGGGAGGTAGTCTTCAGGTAATTGTCCAGATGCAGGTGACGGGTAGGGGAGGGTATGGGGATAGGGTGGGGGGAGCATAGGCGTATCTGGACGCGTCTGAAGGGGGGGGTCACCACCGGGGAGTATGTAATACCCCCATGTAAAACGGGGGGTCCACGAATTTTGTTAAATATACATCTTAAAACGACGTTTTGAAGGTGTTCTATAATGTTATGGAAGGTGATCTATAGGTGTACTATTAGCATGTGTTAAACACATAATTTTTACGTTTTTTATCAATGGGGGGGTGTTACAACCCCCCCTGGATACGCCTATAGGGGGGAGGGATCCGTTCCTCGAGCCTGAGTAAGGCTTTGCCAGGGAATAGGCTTTGCCGGTGGGTGGTCTGGTATAATAACTTAAGGTGGCCCTGTGTAAGGCAATTCAAGGAGAGGATAAAAGAACACCAAGCTTGCTTCCGAAACAGGAATTCAGACTGTTTGCCAAATATTTGTTAGAGGAAAATCACTCCAGTGATTTTGAACCGACCATCCTCCACTTTGAGAAGAAGGGACCCAGGCTTGACCTTCTTGAGCAAATGGAGGTTGTCAAGGGGATTAGAAACAATTCCTACATGCTGAATGATGTGTTGTATTCCCAGCACTCACCCCTCCTCGATGTCGGACCCCGGACCACATGCCTAGACCCCTGAAGAGGGTCAATCCTCGCTTCACATCCCATGCCTGCCACCTCAATATACCTCCCACCGGCAAAGCCTTACTCAGGCTCTAGGCATGGATCCCTCCCCCCACCCTATCCCCATACCCTCCTCTCCTCAAAATGTTCTTCACGAGTTGTGGTGAAATGTCAAAAGCATCACGGAGAACAATCCCATACCAATGATGGAACTATTTTGTAGCTGAGGTATTGTGATCTTACGTTGTAACCTTTGAGGCTTTGGTCAATTGGATTACATGCACACCAGTTATTTCAATATGTTAAGGATAAGCCCCAAAGACAATTTATGAAAAATCTAAACATTGGCAATATACCTATGTGTGTATGTATGTAAGTTTTTGCAATAAATTGAAAAAAGCCTTAAAAACTGTGATGATGCAATTTTAAATTGTGGTCAATAAGCTGATAGGATATGAATTAAGAGGACTTGCCACCTGATGGACCCAGTGGCACAATAACATAGTGGATTTCGAGTGAGGAAAGCACGGTGCCACCAGCCCCTTCAAACAAATTTTTTCCAGCTTTAAAACAATCCTTCTGAAATCATAAAATTATATAAGTAGTTATATTCATACTTGGAATTGAGGTTTTCCAATTCAGTTTTCAACTTTCACTAGAACTGAAGCCCTCCCAGCTGTCTCTTTGGGGTGTCGTATAAAATGAAGGTCCAGAATGCACCCCCTTCTTGATAAATTTTGGTCCCTGATACATTTTTAAGGGGGAGGCAATAGACCCTTTCCTACCCCCATTATTATGCCACTGGATAGACCAGATACAATAAGCTACCCAATAATATTGAGGCTATTCCTTCTGCAAATGTTTTCACAGTGCATGTCAGGGAGATATAACTCATTGTCAGTCTTTTAAGTCTACAATTCTGAGGATGAATTTCTAAAGGTTGAATTGTAAATGGGAACTTTTGTGTATTTATTTAAACTGATGTATTATCTGTATATGTACATATACGTACTATCTGTGAATTACTGTTTTCTATTTTTACTTGTTTCAATGTCATGTATCACGACCCAATGAAACTAATGAATTATTACTATATGAACAAGTTTTCTCAGCATGTTAAGCGTACACCCAGAAGAAGATTTATAAATTACTCAAAAAATTGGCAATATATGTACCTATATAAATGATTGCTATAAATTGACACAAGCAGCAAAGACTATAGCCTTCATTCCTAATTCCTTCTGTCATTATGCCTTCAACCAAATGCAGAATTCTGTATCAATGAAATGTCATACTAATTCACTCTGAAGGGCAGCTGCCTCCCTCAATCATTTGACAAATTCCTGAGAAAATCCACTTCATTTATTGCAGAAAGGATTTTTTATGAAATAATTTAAAGTCATAAATATAAACACAAAGGCAATTTAATTATCTCCTATTTACAAAATAAACCTGAGTAAAAAAAGAATTAAATAACATTATAAAATTCTATGTAAAGTTCAATTATTAAAATTTACATTTTGTTACATTCACTGTTATATGTATTTACAAAATGGAATTTTACAAACAGCAAAAGCTTCACAACAATTTAATCAACTAATATTTCTTTTGTGCTTCAGTGGAATACTTAATTATTTTATAAACCATCCCAAGTATGATCCAAAATATGGACAAATGCAGCCGTTAATGTTCTGTTAAAAGGGGTCACTATTAAGTACGAGTTGGCAAGACATGTACAAATGTCATCATCACACTAGGTACCAATATGAAACCAGAGCACATAATTCAGAGTAGAAATATTTCATTAGTATAAATAGTTTCGCTTTTATACCTCCAGCACCAGGCATGCTTGCTCTTAACACATTCTAAATTATTCTCAATGAATACACCACACTGAGCTCATGTGCTTCCTCAAAAGGTACATCATTCCATTAAAATTGATGAAATATGGCATAGTAATCATGATTCATACAATAACATACGTGGAAAATACTGAGAATATTCAATACATGTCTTTTTTCTACAGATGAAAGATAAGGCGTCATCCTGTGTCTGTTGGTTTCCATATCTTACAAATCCATTTGATGGGCAATTAATACACGCTCCTTACAAAATGAAAAGGGCCATTCACAAATTATAGGGTAGTAAAGATATTAGTTACCCATATTATATCACTATCCCACTCCAGTGCAGAAGACTGGAATTGGTACACAGCAACATCATTTTACTGTTACAGTTGAACTTTCATAAATTAAAAAGTCTCGTGAACTGAGAATTGCCAGTATAAATTTCAAGTTTGAGATAATTAAATTAACTATACATAAAATACATAGGTTACAGACATAAATAACATTGCTTCAAATCATTCAAAATTGGGCCGACTTCAAATTTCGAATTATAAAAGTTCAACTGTATTTTTATTCAGAGGAGGATAGGTATCTGTTAAATAATTCGAATAAGATATGTATTTTAGTATCTTAATAAATAGCTTACACCTAAGCAACTAAAAAGCTATCACTTTTCCTGTCATATGATTTGTTAGAAATCCTACAAATACACATCAAGTTAAAGTCAATATTTTACAGAAGCACTGGAAAACATTTTATATCTTATTACAGCACGTCACCTTATGAATATAGAGAATGTCAGGGTAAATTGATCAGTGAAGTCATCATGAGCAGGATGGTAGAATTATTTTTCATACGTCAATGCAGGGACTGACAACTATGAGGTAATACAGATGGGCACAAAATGCTTCAAAATTCATTTTCAAAAAATAGAAACAAATCAATGACTTTCCTAAGCAAGCATCAAATAAAGGGAAATCATTCATGGATGGTTTGAAACTCCCAAACTCCATGAAACTTGTATGTTGAAACACAATGCATACATTTTGGTTTTCTAAATCACTTTGTTGATAATAATGACTAAACTAAAATTATCATGGATGCTTAAGACACTGCACGGATCAAAACCAGAAAGTACATACATAAGTCCAATGAGAAAAAATGTTGATTAAATTCATCAAAATGGTATTGATTCTTTTCCTTAGATTTGACCTTTGCATTCCTTTTGATTCAAGGTGTCCGCTCCCAGCAGTGGAGCAGCTTGTGTTCAATCACACCCTGATCAAACATAAGCTTCCCCTCCCAAATACAAATCCTGGGTATGCCCTTGCTCATAGTCATAGCCCTACAACGAACTGACAGTAATATGCAGGGTTTATGATTCTTGTTTTAGTCATGAGAAATATAGTTAACATTCACTGATTCATCACATGAAGACTGTCATGGTATTCTCTTGAACCTTGATAAAAATTATTTAAAATAAAGAATTACTACCACATTAATTCTGATAAGTTACAGAGAGGTGGGAAATCCCATTAACAAAATATCATCTGAAAATGTTTAGCAGGATAAATGACCTGCATAATTCAGCAATATTTTAAAGTTTAACTACATACTGATCAAGCATGAAGAGAGTGGAGATCTAATTGCAGAGAAAATAATGGCGTTAATTAACTCGTCCATTTCACTAATGGTTAAGGCAAAATTAATATATGTATGTATATGTATATATATTTTAAATAGGCAACCATTTTGCAGAATTGAGCAGAGAGCTTTGGAATGCCATTAAAAATACAATCATGTCTTGATTAGAGTAAGGGATGTTTTCAATTAACCGTAAATACCACAAGTAAACACAATATGTATTAACAAATGTTTCCTAATTAAGAACTAAGGAAAATCTCTAGATAAAGCTTGAATACTATCTTCCTAGGCAGTAAAAGTGCCAACATCTTCTACCAGTGATAAAAATAGGCACTTCTTCCATAATGTTGAAATTCCCACTTGAAAGCTAGTTCTCCTGTGATCTGGCAATAAGTCAATTTCGATGGGATCTAATGGCTGTCATAACATCATTTACTCATGAGAAATGTTGTCAGTTTGGTGAGATGAAGAAACAATAAATTGGAAAGACAAAAAATATCTTGGATAAAACAAGAAATACGTATTCCCAAACCTGAAAAAATATCAAGATGTCTTATTTCATCAAATGGCTGATTTCTGAGTAATTCTCAGATTTTAATTTTTTGTTTACGAGAGAAATCAAGCCTCAAGTTTTGGATCTGATCTTGCACCACACATTTTTTGTGCCACACAGAACAAAATAACAATAAAAAATTGTTGGGCTAAAGTAAAGAAACATGACTAAAGGCTAGGTCCATGAGTGTTAAGCACAGATGGTCCCATTGATGAATTGCAATTCAAGGATGATGGATCATTGCGTTCAGGATATAATAGCAAACAATCAACCATTCCTAACACAATATCAAAAGGAGAGATGTAAGGACAGGAGCCTTAGGCAATTGTGTTAAGAAAAGGCTGGTGAATAGTCGAATATGAAGTGTGGTATGATATGGCTCCAAATCAGACACTAAAAAGAGAATATATTGGAGGCATGTACTTAAGAAGTGGTCATTTATGGAGAATGAAAAAGTTTGAGAAGTGGAATGGATTGGTTGGTAGGTTATTTAAGGAGGCAATCAAAAACTGAGGTAATTCGCACCATGAGGATAGGTGAATAGATTGGCAAGGGTAGTGTTATAATTTGGGTACAGGAGGAAGTGTAAAGAGAAACCAGGCATCGGTATATCCCAAATCATAATGAAATATACCAAGCGGTCAACCTTTTTAACAACCCCTCAATCCTACATCCATCAATGGATTGAATTCTGCTGATGAAATGCTCTCCATTTAGCACCTTAGTATGTATGTATTGGGATTCCACTGAAAAATCTCTACCACCACCGGGATTCAAACCTGAGACCTAATTATGGGCGGCCTGTACTCAATCAACCACACAAACCTGAGTCGCAACCATGGTTCAACAAAACATGCATACTCCTGTTATCGTTATCATTCAAATGCACTCGTGAGAGTGAATATATAACCATCAATCTTCAAATTTTTGTCTGGTGCTTTTAGTCACAAATTATAATCGATGAATTGGGTTCTTACGATAGATGCTGTGGGTATTGCCCTTCTAGAGTGGTTTGCGGTTTGGACAACAATAATGACAACATGAAATTTAATATGAAAGAAGGAACTGTGATCCAACCCCTGATCCCCAGAGGAATGGCAGTCAAAAGAGGAGGAGGTGCTGGGTATGAAAACTGAGGAAAAGAAGTGAGTGGAATAAATAAGTGATAAAAGGCAAAGGGAAGGCGTTTTAGATAAAAGTATTTTGGGGAAGCAGGGAAGGAGAGAAGGAGAATAGGCTTTTTGAATGTGATGAAAAGAGGTAAGACATAAGCTGGGATAAAGAAATAAATTGTGTACAAAGAATTAGATGCCGAAATTTTGTAAAAAAAGAAAATAAAAGTATGTACTATTACGTACCCATCCATCAGCCAACCTTAATCTGTACCTAGAGTAAAAACAATAATTATCTCAATTATGATTTCAATTCAAATAATAACTATGATTCCCCAGGGATCTGAATTATTTAATGCAATGCAGAAGTTAAAGCTCCCTATAATTCACAATAATGTAATTAAGATTGAAGTTAAGAAAACAAGAATAAATTTCAAAAAATGCCAATCCATTTTCTTCAGTTGATAGTTTGAGCATTAAGTGTGCATAATATTTGTGGCACAGCCATAACATTACAAGTGGTAGGAGAGCAATGGGAATATATTTCTATAAATTATTACTGATGTTACTCCATAGAAAAATTGCACTAATCAAGGCATGACTGTACTTCAATGACTTCCCAGTAACTAACAGGTTTCACTTCTTATTCCATGATATTGAAGTGTAGGAATAACCTACCTTTTTTTGGAATCCACACACATGAAGGTTTCTGAACCTACATTTATGACGTTAACGAGCAAAAAAAATTTACCAAGGCCAGTCTCATAATCTCTGGTTAAATATTTCCTCAGCATAATAACTGATGCTAAAATGTTCTCTTATCAGTAAAGCGCACATCAAGTCAAAGAACAGGCTACATCTTCTTTTGGTCAACATTAACCAAACATTATAAAACCAAGCCTAAGGGAAGCCTAGTCATTTAATTATCAGACTATGGCCAGAGCACATCAGGCTAAGGGGGGATAAGAAGTGATTAATAAAGGAAAAACAAAAAAAAATAATTTAAATAATTTGTGAATGGCTCTAAATCATGATGAAGACTCGTGCACATGAAATTAAACCAGGGACAGTCATCACAGAAACTTTACATTGCACACTAACACATTCATTCTTGCACGTCCTTCTTTTCACTAATAAGTCTCACTCCATTGACTCACACACACACACACACACACAAGCACTTCCATATTGACACAAGAGGCACTCCATTATCACACATAATCCTCACAGCTTCCACCAGATTTCTGATTCCTCATCCAACTTGGAGACGAGGGTCTATCTATATTGCAAGCATTCATATCATTGGACTGCTTCCGCTGATGTAGCACCGAAGGGCTGCCTGTTGAGTCATGACTCGAATAATTAGAAGTCTTTTCCTCTGAATCAATGTCTTTAGCAGCCCTCTGAACCTTGTGGCCCCCAACATCAGCACCAGAGCAGGTAGGGCTGTTACAATTCCTCTTCCCACCCAGTGATGATTCCACAGCATCTTCACTCTGTAAAATCAATGAAATCTTTTCAGAAACATTGTTTGTTAATGGCATGAGTCTCTCAATTATGCCCAAGAGCATCGAAAATCATGTGGCAGTTATTTCATGAGCTAACAAACAAACCCTGTCATGGCTTCATCATCCTAATATTTGATGTTTTTGTTGATTCAATTCCCAACTCTTTCACAATACTGAATAAAAAACCAAGCAACAAAAATGTTCCAATGTCACTGATGCTGGGTCTATCTATATGAGATTAAAGAAAAAGTCTCATAAAAGTACTTCCTAAAATTTGTGTCGCGGTTTAATTTCATAACTGATTTTCAGTAAGAGTAAATTCATGTAAAACTGTTGATATCAGGCCTGACCTCGTGGAAATTATGGATATCCATGTTGAGAAAACCACCTTTGTTATTTCCACAAAACTTTTGTTTTGTGGAAATAACAAAGGTGGTTTTCTCAACATGGAATAAATACATGAATAGAAAAAAATGAGTCAAAGTCCATAAAACAAGCCATGACTTATCAAATAGAGATATCAACACCACAATTGGAATCTTAGATAATGAAAATGCATCAATATTTCAACAATTTGAAATGTAAATAAGTACATGTATACATAATTCATAAATAAATAAAAAATAAGATGCAGTGAAGGAAGTTATCTAGGAATTTTGAAGTTTTTCAGCTCCGAGGTGCTGAGATTCGAAGATTACAGCATGTAACAAAATTATACAAAAAGATGCAGCACAAAAATCCTGAGAATTGGTAGTTAACAACGCTTACAAAACCTTGGCCACATAGGAGAAAGTTCACATAGCAAGCTCCAGGATGACATACAGAATATAATTTTCCCCCTCATATATAAATCACTACAAAATTTAAACAGAGATAATATATTTTCAAAGGGACATATATTTCAATATAAACCAATGAGCATTTAGGCAACACTCAATGAACTGAAAGCACTTAATACGACAATAGAAACAAAAGTCTTCTGACACTGACTAACAATAAGAGATATTGATTTCACATTGTGAGAGCAAAGATTTTACACTTTCACAATGTGGAGGGTATTATTTTTAGAGTGAATGAATGACCTTAGCTGGCAAAACAGAGGAGTGAAATGAGATGGGAAGGACCCGATGAGAGACTCTAAAACATATTGTCTTTTTTGTTATTATTCCATGGAGAGCACTTAAAAATTAAGGAAAGCTTACATGCACAGTTCTGTTTAAAAAAATCGTACCACCTCGGTGTTGAAAAATTTATAAGTCCCGAGTTGACGACAATGTGGCAACGTGGCCAAACCACGCCACCATGAGCAGGGGAGCAATAAACTTTCCAAGCGGAGCAAGGACCCTCCCTACCCGCACTTGGGCTAGGGAAAGACCCACGTGGGTAAATTTTCACCTCCGAAAGGGATTATTTCCGAGGGGAGGGATAGTGTTCCTTTTCTTGTGATATGTGAGCATGAAGGAAAGGGAGATCTGCGAAGTTCGGATGTTAAATAATACATGTTTAAATTAAAATAATCATAAAAAATGAATCCATATAATTTCCAAAATGCCATAATAAATTCTGGTCATATTAACCTACATAAGTTCCGTTTTTTTTCCCTGCAATCACTTACTGTTTCCGGAATAGAGTTTGGAAAAAAATCCACAATACACATCGTAGGAGTCTCTTTTACGGATGTTTTTTTTCAATTAATTGTGCATGGGGCATGATAAAACCTGGCTTAAGGGGAATTAAGAAATGCAGTAATGGCGGTGAAGTAAAAGGGAGACAAACCTTTCTACGACACGGGGCCTTAACCCTCTTAGTGCGGCGGGCCGATATATCGGCTTTTGCATCTCGGGCGAAAAGTGCGGCGGGCCGATATATCGGCTCAAACGCAGGCTATTGTTTAAATCGCTATAATTTATATGATATTAATTGCATGTTGTTTGTTGTTTCTCTTATCGAAAATATGAATTCTCTGCTACATATAACGTGTTTTTTAAATTTTTATTTTTTATTTTAAATACTTTTCATAAAGTATGAATCTTACTGTAATTTTGACGTTGAACTGTTTACGTGTGGGGAAGCACAGCCTCATCGTATGCTCACTCTTTTCGCTGAGTGGTATTTCCACTATGAGAGCCAACTAAAAGGCTTATCTGCAGCCTCATGAATGCGTCATGATGAATCTGTTTTGATAAAACTGCTAACTAAGACTTGGGCGATACGACGCTAATGAAATCATTACTTTGTTATCATGTCGGTTTCTCTTGCCTTCCGTCCTAGGTAATCATATGGGCCCTTTGTAATGGGATTACATTGTCAGAAATCCTCTTTGTGATAGGGAATTTTTCTTATTCTGCCTTGAGATAGTTACTAGATTGTAGGTAGTGCGTGAGGAACGCAGTGGGTTCTCTTTTGCCTTCGAAGCTCAGTCCGGTTTTTTCCTTGCGAGCGTGCGGTTTTTCCCTTGCAAGCGTGCGGTTGAATCAAGCGCTGTTACAAGAAAATACGTACATTTATTTTTTTGTGTTCGTTTTGGTTACCTGAAATGGCAACTAAAAAGACTTCGAAAGATATTGTGGATGAAGAATAGGTGAAATACTTGTTATCGCTAAGCGATGACGATTGCTCTGAGGAATATGACGAGAGCGGGCGTCTGAGTGACGATGTGAATTCGGATTCAGATGACTCTGACATTGTGACGCAGAGGAAAAAGCCTAGAGTTATAGCAGAAAGTGACGAAGATGGGGCAAGCAGTGACGTTACCGATGTAATTCCACCACCGGAGTTCAACGTAATCTCTGAAGGCCATGACACCTGGAGTGCTATAACGCCTTCAGTTACGCAGAAATACCGGGTCCCAAGCAGGCACCATTACCGACTGCAGAACCCATAGCATACTTCAATTTGTCCTTCACCCCTGTGCTATGGAATTTGTTTACTAAGGAAACCAACAGGTATGCTGCACAGTTCCTCACCGCCCATGAAACAATATCTCCTAAATCGAGGGTGAGGCGGTTGCGGGAAGTGACAGTGAACGAGATGAAAGGGTTCATCGCTATTTTACTGGAGATGGGTGTAACTAAAAAGTCAACAATATTTTCCTACTGGTCAAATAATTCTCGTACCATACCGTGGTTCGGTAAAATGATGTCTAGAGATCGCTTTCAATTGCTTTTGAGGTTTTTCCATCTCACAGATAATTCCAAATTTTCCCACCTGGCAATGAAAAGTACGACCCTTGTGCCAAATTTCAGCCCATTGTTGACCATGCTAATCACCTATTTCGCCATCAGTATACACCACATGAACACCTTAGCATAGATGAAACATTAGTGGGTACCAAAAGCCATTCACAGTTACTCTAATAGAAGCGGTGAAATTCTTTTTCTAGGGCAAAAGGAAAAAAAACAAAAAAAAAATCCAGTATTGCTGCTTTCCACAAAAGCAACACCACAAAGCATTCATCTAAGTAAAAAGAGGCATGGTAAAATCGAAGAAATAGTTAGACCACAAATAATCAATTTATATAATAGTTACATGGGTGGGATTGATACATCTGACATGATGGTATATTCTTACTTGGATGAAAGGCATACAGTGAAGTTTTGGAAGAAAGTTGTTTTTTGTGTAATTGCTCGTATGGTGCTCAATTTTTTATCTATAAAGAAAATAATCCAATAAAAATAATGACAAGACTTCAATATACATCAAGCATCATAGACTCTTTAGAGTTGTAATGGCTTGTAAAGACCGAGAGTGATGTATCCCCTCCTGCACATGGGTCAAAAGCTGGACTGCAGCAACTTCCAGGGAGAAAAGAAAAAAATTGTGTTGTTTGTTCTGGAAAACATGGCCAGAAGAGAAAAAGGTCCTGTACAGTATGTATACAGTGTCAGAAAGGTGTACACAGCATTTGCTTGGTTCACCATAGGTGCTAGGTGTGTGGCACAACGATAATGAGATAAGCCCTAATATAACTCAGTGGTAAATTGTAAGATAAGACTTTTCCACAAAGTGGGACTATACAGAGGCCGACTAAAAGTTATGCCAATCGCTAGTTTTTCCTTATATTGTTATAATTTTTTCCACATGTTTTTTTGGTTATTTATTTTATGTAAATATAGCAGTTTCATTATAAAATGTGAAATAAATTATATTACTATTGTGTGTGAAAATCAAAATATTATTGCTAAAAAAATATTGTTTAACTTTATAACTTTGAAATAAATACATATATTTCTCATTTGATGTCAAAGAATAGTATTATTATTAAAAATTCAATTTATATAAAATTATTAAAAACCGCATATCAATATCTAAAACAATAACTTCATAATGTTATTTTCCCTAATATGATACATTTTACTAAAATACCCCCCGCATTTCTCACTAGTACCGCTGGTGGAGGTCAGCACTAAAAGGGTTAAACGATCACCGTAGGTAAGAGGCATTTGAAATTATTAGGAGTTCGGAGACAAAATTCAGTCAATCATGGTTATCAACTAAACTTAGTTAAAATAGTCAAGATATGAGGTTCTTTCCTCGAAAATGTATGAATATTGTTGCCTTGAATGTAGACTTGGACTTGGAGATGATCAGGGAAAAAGCAAGCCTAATGAGATCTCAATGTTATTGAGCAAAGTGATATTTATTTTGGATTCATCAATTCATTAGGTATTCTTCAGCTCCCGTACGTGAACAAAATATTGCAATAGCCAAACACACTGTTATCTTCTCTTAGAATATTTTCTGTTTAAGACTGTCCCCGCAGTGAATTGTGAACTAAGGAAAGGGATAAAAAAAGGCCACACTCACAGGATTCCTGAATGGAAGGTGGGCAAAAACAAGATATCCGCCTGCTTAATGTTCTTCATAATACACTATGTGATATCGGTGGTTCAGGGTTATACTCGCTCTTATTTGAAGTTCAAAACTGAATAACAAAACGGTCAATGTCACAAAAACGATAGTTTCAGTACAAAAATTGCATTATTTCTAGCCGCACGTCCCTCCTATTTTCTGAGCCTCGCATTCTCACGAAAATATTTGCTGTAAGAACAAGAAGTTCAAATGCCCTTCCAACGCCCAAATGCTGTCGTTGACAGCAGCATTATGAGATTTATGTCTGTTATTGTTATTTAAATCTGTCTTCAGCATCATAGATGTGCCTCGTAATATATATATAAAAGCATGTGAAAAGAAGCAGAAATACTAAATAAGTCATGATGTTTTTAAGCAATCTAATTATTATAAAAAATCTAAATGTAATAATTCATATATTTTCTACGACAAGATTCGATCTCCTCGAGCGATGATTGGAAGATATGTCATTTGCAGCTGGGGTATTCCCCATACTCTAATGGAGACTTCCAATGGATTTTGAGTCCTGGCTTCTATAAGGTAGCTTTCGATTACGAGACAGATCGGGTGATATTGGCTGACTGACCGATTGTTCATCTACTCATTCTCGCTCAAGCATAACCAAACGGGTGCCCGAAATCCAACCCATCTCCTCAGAAATCCCTTAGCAAGTCAAAATCGTCCTTCGGGTGGAGGTTCCCTCTTGGAAAGTGAGTTCGGAAGGAGGGCCGTTGTTCCGCTCGGAGAGATTATTGCTCCCTCGCACAGGGGGGCATGGTGCGGCCGCATTGTCACATCGTCAACTCGGGACTTAGAAATTTTTCGGCACCGAGGCGGTACGATTTTTTTTGAACAGAACTGTACTATGCACAATTATAGATTTAGTAAAAATGTAATAGCCTTTCTTTTGTAATTAGTGGCCTTGCTTTCTTCAACATAAAGTTCCAAACTGAAGTCTTTAATATCTACATCAACAACAGATCAGTACCATTACATTCCAAAGTTTTCCTGGGTAGTAATCAAATATCTCATTATGTAAGAGAAACAATTGCACTTTTCCACAAAATGGTTTATTGCGTACAACGCGTTTCGGCTCACAGAGCCATCATCAGGTACAAGACAAAGTTATAAGAGAGTACATTGCATATATATGTCTTTTCCGAGGAGGGGGGGGTAGTGGGAGGTGACCAGAGGAGGAGGGGAAGGAGGAGGTAGTGGCTGGGAAAAATCAGGAAAATCCAAGGGAGGAAAGGGGGGGGGGACGGACTAACCCGTGAGAGAAAGGCCAAGAAACAGCAAAGGGTGAAAAAATGTGGGTAAGGGGGGAAGAAGGTAGGGAATAGGCATGTCATTAGAACGTAGGGAAGCGGCGCTAGGGAAAGGAGGGGGAAAGAGTGCACCTGAGGGTAATTAGGAAAGGGGGTATGAATAGGAAGGAATAAGGTGGGCACCGCCCGGCTAAGGGTGGAGTGCCTGGGTGAGTGGATGGGAAAAAACCCTCAAGGGAGGGAGGGGGGGGGGGTAAGTCAGTTGGGGGGAGGGTGAGTGGGAGTTTGGCTGTTTCTTTTGGGAAGGGGAATTTTGAGGAGAGGAGAATGGGTAACAAACACTTGTTCGTTTAAAAGAACATCCACATCTGATTGTATGATTTCCAAGGATTCTAATACGTCCAATCTTGTGCCTTTACTTTCAAGGTGGAGAATTTCAGGTTGAAAGCTGCAGGAATGAGACGTTTCTATCAGGTGTTTGGCTAAAAGTGACGTTTCATCATTGTTTTTCCAACACCTTTTATTACCTAATATTCTAAATGCCCAACACCCCCAGATAAGCTTCACCATGGAAATAGAATCCGAAAAACAGTTGAACTTTCTTGACCTCTCTATTTCTATCAAAGACAATAAACATGAATTTGGTGTTTACAGAAAACCTTGTTACAGTGATGTGATCATCCCAAGTGACTCATGCCACCCGACTGCCCAAAAACTTTCGGCTTTCCACTCAATGCTGCATCGTCTTGTAAATTTACCCTTATCAACAACCAATTTCAACACTGAACTGGCCACCATAAAATCAATTGCAGTTTCTAATGGCTACAGCGTGAACACAGTAACAAAAATTTTAAATAAAAAATTAAAAACCAAAGCTATTTCACAGCTATGCTCTCTTTTGCCCGTATGTGATAAGCCTAAAAAATGGTGTCGATTATTGTTTGTGGGTGATCTGTCCAATAAGCTCGCTCGTAAATTTCCAAAAGATAAATTCAATGTTTCCATGTATAATCCTCTAACGCTGGGAAAAATTCTAAGCAGCAATAAAGACAAAATAGATCCCCTCCTTCAATCTGGCATTTATAAAATACATTGTGACTCTTGTAATAAATATTACGTCGGCCAGACAGGTAGAAACTTCAACATCAGGACTAAGGAACACAAAAGGTGTTGGAAAAACAATGATGAAACGTCACTTTTAGCCAAACACCTGATAGAAACGTCTCATTCCTGCAGCTTTCAACCTGAAATTCTCCACCTTGAAAGTAAAGGCACAAGATTGGACGTATTAGAATCCTTGGAAATCATACAATCAGATGTGGATGTTCTTTTAAACGAACAAGTGTTTGTTACCCATTCTCCTCTCCTCAAAATTCCCCTTCCCAAAAGAAACAGCCAAACTCCCACTCACCCTCCCCCCAACTGACTTACCCCCCCCCCCTCCCTCCCTTGAGGGTTTTTTCCCATCCACTCACCCAGGCACTCCACCCTTAGCCGGGCGGTGCCCACCTTATTCCTTCCTATTCATACCCCCTTTCCTAATTACCCTCAGGTGCACTCTTTCCCCCTCCTTTCCCTAGCGCCGCTTCCCTACGTTCTAATGACATGCCTATTCCCTACCTTCTTCCCCCCTTACCCACATTTTTTCACCCTTTGCTGTTTCTTGGCCTTTCTCTCACGGGTTAGTCCGTCCCCCCCCCCTTTCCTCCCTTGGATTTTCCTGATTTTTCCCAGCCACTACCTCCTCCTTCCCCTCCTCCTCTGGTCACCTCCCACTACCCCCCCTCCTCGGAAAAGACATATATATGCAATGTACTCTCTTATAACTTTGTCTTGTACCTGATGATGGCTCTGTGAGCCGAAACGCGTTGTACGCAATAAACCATTTTGTGGAAAAGTGCAATTGTTTCTCTTACATTATGAAGAACTTCCACGATATCTCGCCTGAATCTGTTGAACTTATTAGGAATGCTAGCATAGCATATCAGGCTAAATTATACCTGGATTTGTCAGTGAAATTCCGTAAAGCGGAATTAAACATCGTATTCAACCAGAAATGCCTCAAGCTGGACCTCACCCCCAAGTACGTGAACCTATCCAGCAAATCCTCATCAGCAGCAGCTCGTCTGGCAGTGACTTCCGGAAAAAGGACCTGGATCCAACGGGAGCTGAGAGGCTGGTACAGCAAGCGAGATTCCTACTCCTATTACCTCTACCAACTCCATTTGGAACTATCAGCGGCCCTACATTTCATCCAATGGTGCCTGTTTTACGACCGTGTCAAATCTGTGGTAAGTGACGTCTCGTCCAAAAAAAGTTCCGTCATAAACAAAAAGCTTCATTATTTACAATGTGAACGAGATAACGCAGCTAATATTCCCAAGTGTGCTCCCAACAGTGAAGTTAAGTTTCATCCAAAAGTGCTCAACCTCTCTGATTCCTCCTTTATCAATTCCGAAATTGAACTACTACAAAAAGGTCTTAAGTTTGCCCCTACTCAACCCCTGACACAACGCCCCTTAAAATCCTTGATTGTGGACTGTGAAGTCGCCCTCCGTAGTGAACATGCGGGGATCAAACAAAACTGTGCTGACATTATCATCTCCCAACTTGACAACCCAGACGAGTCTCGCCACCCGAAAAGGAATCTACAGAACAACAAAGTGTTAAGATCCATCAAACTTAAGATAGTGAAAGAAGACCTGACCATCTCCAAAGCAGATAAAGGGAACAGTATAATAATCCTAAACAAATCGTCGTACGTCGAAAAATGTGATAATGTGTTGAAAGATACCTCCTTTGTGATTATTCCTTGTGACCCAACCGCTAGATTTCAAAAAAGTGTAAAAACAGCCTTATCCGCCTGCTCAAATCTGCTAAGTGAAAGTGAGAAAAGAAGACTACTACAAATGAATCCGTTACCTCCTAGATTCTATGGTCTTCCCAAAATTCACAAGGCTGGTACACCTGTTCGCCCGGTGGTATCCTGCATAGGTTCTCCCTGTTACAAATTAGCCTCCAAATTGAATGTCCTCTTTAAACAGCTTTCTGGTTTTTCAGCAAAATACAGCATTAAGAATTCAATCAATTTATCTCATGACCTTCACCATCTCTCTGTGCCGCACAACTCCAAGCTAATTTCCTTTGATGTGAAAAATTTATTCACTTCTGTGCCCATTCAAGAAACCTTGTCTCTCACTAAAGAGTTACTGAAGAACTCCAATATCGACACCGTGTTAGCCAAAGAACTTCATCTGCTCATTGAACTGTGTGCCAATCAAAATTATTTTCTTTTCAATAATAAGTTCTACCACCAAACAGACGGCCTTGCGATGGGATCTCCCCTCTCACCACTATTAGCGGAAATATTTATGGACAATTTAGAATCCCAACTATTCAATTCAAGACATCCCATCTTAGCCAACGTACTCTACTGGTACCGTTATGTGGACGACATCATCTGCTGCTGGACAGGGAGTGAAAGACAGTTAGCCTGCTTTTTTAATATTCTAAATGCCCAACACCCCCAGATAAGCTTCACCATGGAAATAGAATCCGAAAAACAGTTGAACTTTCTTGACCTCTCTATTTCTATCAAAGACAATAAACATGAATTTGGTGTTTACAGAAAACCTTGTTACAGTGATGTGATCATCCCAAGTGACTCATGCCACCCGACTGCCCAAAAACTTTCGGCTTTCCACTCAATGCTGCATCGTCTTGTAAATTTACCCTTATCAACAACCAATTTCAACACTGAACTGGCCACCATAAAATCAATTGCAGTTTCTAATGGCTACAGCGTGAACACAGTAACAAAAATTTTAAATAAAAAATTAAAAACCAAAGCTATTTCACAGCTATGCTCTCTTTTGCCCGTATGTGATAAGCCTAAAAAATGGTGTCGATTATTGTTTGTGGGTGATCTGTCCAATAAGCTCGCTCGTAAATTTCCAAAAGATAAATTCAATGTTTCCATGTATAATCCTCTAACGCTGGGAAAAATTCTAAGCAGCAATAAAGACAAAATAGATCCCCTCCTTCAATCTGGCATTTATAAAATACATTGTGACTCTTGTAATAAATATTACGTCGGCCAGACAGGTAGAAACTTCAACATCAGGACTAAGGAACACAAAAGGTGTTGGAAAAACAATGATGAAACGTCACTTTTAGCCAAACACCTGATAGAAACGTCTCATTCCTGCAGCTTTCAACCTGAAATTCTCCACCTTGAAAGTAAAGGCACAAGATTGGACGTATTAGAATCCTTGGAAATCATACAATCAGATGTGGATGTTCTTTTAAACGAACAAGTGTTTGTTACCCATTCTCCTCTCCTCAAAATTCCCCTTCCCAAAAGAAACAGCCAAACTCCCACTCACCCTCCCCCCAACTGACTTACCCCCCCCCCCTCCCTCCCTTGAGGGTTTTTTCCCATCCACTCACCCAGGCACTCCACCCTTAGCCGGGCGGTGCCCACCTTATTCCTTCCTATTCATACCCCCTTTCCTAATTACCCTCAGGTGCACTCTTTCCCCCTCCTTTCCCTAGCGCCGCTTCCCTACGTTCTAATGACATGCCTATTCCCTACCTTCTTCCCCCTTACCCACATTTTTTCACCCTTTGCTGTTTCTTGGCCTTTCTCTCACGGGTTAGTCCGTCCCCCCCCCCTTTCCTCCCTTGGATTTTCCTGATTTTTCCCAGCCACTACCTCCTCCTTCCCCTCCTCCTCTGGTCACCTCCCACTACCCCCCCCTCCTCGGAAAAGACATATATATGCAATGTACTCTCTTATAACTTTGTCTTGTACCTGATGATGGCTCTGTGAGCCGAAACGCGTTGTACGCAATAAACCATTTTGTGGAAAAGTGCAATTGTTTCTCTTACATTATGAAGAACTTCCACGATATCTCGCCTGAATCTGTTGAAATATCTCATTGCTTCCGAGCAATCTGCAAAATCATTCAAACTCAATTTTTGCTGTTTCATGATGATTTATCATTTAAAGGGAATATGTAACAAGTAAGCCATTTTCCTTGCTTTCCAAACATCCATCAATCCCCACAGTCCCCAACCTGAGGTAGGTACACACTTGGTGGTTTAGGAGTACATAAGTGAAAAAGCTGAATGATACGAGAAGTGTGACAAACGTATTTCCATGTTGTGAGAGGTAATACTGATTTTGTTGCAATCCATGGAAATGGGCTAAATAGAGGTACATATGCAATAAAAAAAAGGTATGGAACTGCTGATCTACCTCTGGGTCCAACCAAATGGGTGTTTAAGTTCACATTTCTGATGATGAGAAATTATACAACCTTGGACAAACAGTTTCAAACTATTAAGTATATTTTGAGGTCGTCTTCATCTCAAATACATTTGTTAGGGTGGTCTATGAAGAAATAAATTCTTCAGTTTTTTGCCAGTTTTCCTGCGTAATTTTCTGCTTTTATCACGACCAATTTGAGGCAATTTACATTTTTTATAATATGGTTTCTGAAATTAATTGCAAACCAGGATAAAATAAAATGTCTGTGAGATTCCTTTCATTCTTTAAAAGCTTACAGAGTCATCATTTTTCCTGGATACTCAATGAAATTCCTGGCTATTTTCCCAGTACATAATTTATAATTCCCCAGATTTTTCCTAATCTTCTTGGCTTTCACAGGTGGCCAATTGGTGTGATAACCTCTGCATCAAAATGATGCATTGAGCAATATGAGCTTGATGCAAGCTAAACAGAAACAATTAAAATACTACATAGCTCGAATAGTATGAAAATTACTTAAGTGGAATGTAGCCATAGTTAAGCAAATAACCTTCACAAAATCCATATTATTTTTCTTTAAAAATACCTTGACTGGTTTCAATACCTTTGAGCCATAACATGCCTATGTCGCAGAAACTGGCCAGGTGCGATAAAATAAAAAGCAAGGAATTCTTTAGTTTAATCCATTTCACTACCCCTAAAATACAAAAAGGAGGACTGACAGCTAGTAAAACTTATAACCATCAAGAAAACTGCACATTTTTTCCTTCACTTCTTCCAACTTAATGACCAGTGCCATCCCAAGGCATGGGAAATGTGGGCAAAAGCCACAGGCCACCGGTGACTGGGGCAGTATATCGTAAAGGTGATTGACATTCATAATAGTACTTCAATAAAAAGCACAGTAAAACTTACAAACTAAAAATTTCCTTCATTAGCATTCCTGTCACCAGCCCACTAACAGGAAATGTGGCAAAATTGCATTACAATTAACAGCTGAAAATACACCCACCAATAAGAAGAAGGTAAAATATAAATAATCACAATTAACATACACTTCATGGTTGAGGCCTTTACTTTGTAGAAATCCATATTAAAAGAAAGAAATAGAAATACTTTGCTTATTTTCTACAATTTTACTTTAATTGTCGACTAGTTTCGATACACTGTATCATCTTCAACGGACTAGTGGTACAAAAGACATAGGGACATAGTTATATACTGAATGGGTTGGGAAGGGGTGGGGAAGGATATGGAAGCGGTTGGTAGGAACATGTCAAATTAGTGAATAGGCGGGGTGGGGAAGCGAAGGAAAGGAAAGTAGGGGGGGGGGGGAGGTTAGGAGTGGAGCGTGGGTTGACGTCATAGGGAATGGGAACTAGGGTTGGGGGGGGGGAAGGGTTGGGGAAGGGTATGGAAGGTAGGAAACTGTAATTCTGTAATAAACTGTAATTCCCTAATTTCTACAGTTTCCTACCTTCCATACCCTTCCCCAACCCTTCCCCCCCCCCCAACCCTAGTTCCCATTCCCTATGACGTCAACCCACGCTCCACTCCTAACCTCCCCCCCCCCTACTTTCCTTTCCTTCGCTTCCCCACCCCACCTATTCACTAATTTGACATGTTCCTACCAACCGCTTCCATATCCTTCCCCACCCCTTCCCAACCCATTCAGTATATAACTATGTCCCTATGTCTTTTGTACCACTAGTCCGTTGAAGATGATACAGTGTATCGAAACTAGTCGACAATTAAAGTAAAATTGTAGAAAATAAGCAAAGTATTTCTATTTCTTTCTTTCACAATTAACATATTTAATTTTCCCCTTAACCCTTCGGAACGCGCAACCTGTGAGGTCCCACAATAAATACGCAGTTTTTAATAATTAAGTAATGCTTACCGCTTCTTTATTCTATGTTTACCGAAACTTCCCATTCCTGAAGAATAAAAAAGTAGTTTTTGCTGAAAAGTGTAAAAAGGCCTCTCAGTACATTGCGTGTTCCTAAGTTACTTTTTGATTGCGCGTTCCCGAGGGTTAAATTCGCTCAAAGACAATATTAAAAATTGAGTTCCTGGCAGAAAAGGAAAGGGTTATGTTAAGAGGATCATTCTGAAACCCCAGAGTATCCCTCAAACTAAAAAACTGTGGTTAATGAAATCACAATAGGTAAATAACTTCTTAGTATGAATGGTCAAATAAAATTTTGACCACAGTAGTAAAATAGCTTGGGCTGGCTCCGTTCATGGCCTGACACTTCATGCTACTAGAGACCTGTGGCAGGGAGTGTTAGGACACCAGCCATGAAAGGGGAGAGAATAGGGAAAAGGAGGGGGGAGAAGACAGAGGTGAATTGTATGAAGGGAAATAGAGATTGTATTAATGTGAATGTAGAACTCTACGAATATGAGAGAAGAATAGAAATTTTTACCTAGGTTACTGCCCCCCCCCCCCCGCCCCCCCCCATAAGCTGCCACTAGAGACCTGTGGCAGGGAGTGTTAGGACACCAGCCATGAAAGGGGAGAGAATAGGGAAAAGGAGGGGGGAGAAGACAGAGGTGAATTGTATGAAGGGAAATAGAGATTGTATTAATGTGAATGTAGATAAAAAAATGGGCCCCTCACATCTGCCTTTTGTATATTAGACTTCTGACAGACTGCTTAAAAGGATCACATCACATGCCGTATGCTGTTCCCATGATTTGGAGAGAACCGCCAAATCATACAACGGATTGTTCCTTCTGTAAGACAAAAATAGCTGGAATCACTTCAAAAACAAAGTACACTGTGCATTACAGAAATATATGCCATCTGCTTTGAGGCCTGTGTATCACAGTACAGAATTACTGGTACCAAAGCCTCCAGAAAATATGAAATTTAGTGAAGATGAATTTGGTGATGAACATGGAGAAGATACAGAAAGAGGTGAAGGAAATCTTCATGCCAACACAATATTTCAAGAGGCCTGTTCATCAAAGGAGCAACACCTTTTGTCATAAGGGAATCTTAATAATCTTGTTCATAATTTGAAGTTGTCGAAATAACAGTCTGAGCTATTAGCTTCTCGATTAAAAGGGTGGAATCTTCTAGATCATGATATGAAAGTGAGTACTTTTCGTGACCGCCATACAGTATTTTCAGATTACTTTTCCCATGAAGGTGACATGGTTTTTTGTAATGATATCATATCCATTATGGAGACTCTAGGCCAAGAACACAGCGTACATGAGTGGCATCTGTTCATTAATTCAAGTGAAGTTAGTCTAAAAGCAGTACTTCAGCACAATGGAAACAAATTTCCATCCATAACGATTACTTATGCAGTTAACCTGAAGGAGACATATGAGAACTTGAAACTGTTTTTGACACTTATCAAATATGAGAAATATAAGTGGAAAATATGTGAGGACCACAAAGTAATTGCAATTTCTGCTTGACCTGCACCTCGGGTATACAAAGTACTGCTGCTTTCTATGAGAGTGGGAAGGCAGAGGCAGGAAAAACTACTCTCCTGGAAAAAAATGGCCTACTCGAAATGCTCTACTGCTTGGACAGAAGAATGTGGCGATCACTCTTCCTGATGACCCAAAAAACATGTATCTACCTCCGATGCACATAAAACTGGTACTCATCATAAACTTTGTGAAAGCCTTGGATAAAACATCACTTGGATTAATGTACACACTTACAACAGATATTCCCCAAGATCAGCAGTGCCAAAATCAAGGAACACCCCAAATTAGAGAATGAATGAATGATGACAATTTCGTTGAACTAATAAGTGATGTTGAAAAAATGACATGGCTGTCTTTTACAAGTATCTGCAAGAACTTTTTAGGCAATCAGTAGGCCAAAAACTATCACGATATTGTACAAGAATTGCTGAGATCACCACATTATTGGATGTAATATGTCACTGAAACTCCATTTCTTGAACGATTATTTGGACTTCATTGTAGATAACCTTGGTGCCATTAGTGATGAGCATGGTGAACGTTTTCAGCAGGATATTTCACAAATGGAAAAGCAATATCAAGGCAAATGGAGTGCCGCAATGCTGTCAGACTACTGCTGGACCTTACGAAGAGACGTTCCTGAGGCAAAGTTTCGCAGGAAATCGGTAAGGATATATTTTTAGGTATGTTTCTTTAACTTGAAATTACTTTAATGTTATTTATTTCTTTTATTATTTTGCATATTTACACTTTTTTTTAACTTTTATGTTTGAAAACACCATCCCTTGCAGTTAAATCTAGATAGAAATCAATTTAAAAACAAAGGAAACGGTTGTAGTCTTTATCTTGTGGAATTTATTCATTAAGGAAGAATTTAATAATTTTGTTAACTCCACTAATTATTTACTACCACCACCCAGGCTTCAAAACTTGGTGTCATCTTCAGACCTGAAGACGACACCAAGTGTTGAAACCCGGGTCGTGGTAATAAATAATTAGTGGAGTTAACAAAGTTAAATTTTGTTACAAACAAAGTTAAAAAATTCTTCGGTGAATTTAAAAAAAAAGGAAGCTCACCATCTTATTCTCAAAGGACTTTGGGGAAACGTTCCTCAGCACAGTATGTTATATATGTGATGTGTTTCCTATAAATGGTATTTTAAAGCCAACATGTGGGTAGCCTGGGGTAGTGACACAGACGCTAACTCGAATTTTATGAAATAATCATTTTGTTTTTTTCATTTTTGTGCCCTGGGCCTCCAATCCTGAATCTGTATGGAGGGAAAAATTGCATCGGCTTTCAAAGCTTAAATCATGGCCAGTAACTTCATGTTTGATTCATTGTTCTACAACAATTAGGATGGGAGCAGTGCATGTTTGTTTACAAACAGTTGATATAAATTGGATAATCTGGGATTTTTGGGTTTTCCCCACCTGGTTTGGTTTGTTTTGTGAAAACTAAGGCTGATGGGTAAAAACCATTTACATGTTTGCATTCAGCGTACAAAGGATTATCAGGGTAGAAAGGACTAATTAGGATCGCTTATTTTCCTTCGCGTGACAGAAGAAAAGTTTCATTTTGTAAACCAGTGAAATCAGAACAAAGGTCTCCGACTTACCTCATCCCCTTCATCCATGTCAGACAGTGGATTGTTGGTGATGTTCACCCTTGCTTGGGAGGGCAGGTAACCATTCCCTGTGTGCCCATTGCCTATCCCATTCCCATTCAAGCCTCCCAACTCTCGACTCCCTGATGTCATTTGATATCCATCACATACATCATGCTCTGCAGTAGGAGCCGGATCTATGGTTCAACAGAGAGTAGAGGCAATCAATAAACCATTAAGTAAAATTGGAGTTAGCTAAAACACATAGGAAAATGAAATCTACCAGGACATCCACCGTGACATTTTATCACAACGTTAAACATTATGAAAAGAAATGCACTTGGTACAATTCTATGCTGGTTTTTTATTGACCGATAGATTTAGACGACTAGACTTAATGTGATTTTCAAGGTAACTATATAAGAGAATTTAATGGTAGCTATTACAAACCACAAAAATTTCAAAATCATGACCCAGGTTTCAATGCGTAAGCACCATCATCAGGTGAAAGGTCAGAGCAGGAACTCTCTTATACACAAAACAGTGAGGAGGGGAGAAAGAAAGGAAAAAGGGGGAGGGATGAGATGGGTGGGGAATGGGGTTTTCAAAAGGAAATTTATACGGGATTAAGAAGGGGGAAGGGAACAAACACTCATTTATGACAACAACGTCAGAGACACAATCTTTTTAAAATCTCCAACTGTTATAGACCATTAAGCTCACGTCGATTGTTGTAACAGTGTAAAATATTAACACTGAAATTATTGCTGTGTGCATTACAAAGCAGGTGTTTGGCAAAGTTGCTTACACTGTTACACTGATTAATTCAAAGAATAAACACCACTTTTCTTCTTTGAGTCAATGTTGTCCTTGCAATTGATGAACATGCTTTCATGGTGTCTACTAATACATGTATGAAAAAGAAATTCAAGACTTCTTCAAGACTTTTTCAAGACTTTTCAAGACAAAAATTAAAAAATTCCAGACCAAAAAGACTATTTTTTTAAATGATTTATTGTGAAGTTCAATAGTTTGATTTGTAGTCATCTAATTTTTCACTTGGAATTGGCCATCTTATTATCTACAAACCATCATTGCGATCGTCCAGTACTATGCGATACTTTTCTTTAATCTTCTGTGTATATGAAATGCTATATGAATGTCTCTATTTTTTTACATGTTCAATGTTAGTCCCTTAGCTTATCAACATTAAATATCAACATTAAAATTTTTCACTGTTTAAAAAAACAAGATAGGCTAGAAAACTAACAAAACAAGATTCCGTCAAAGTTTATTCTATTATGATAAAAAACAGATTTCATACAATGGCTTAAAATATATGTATTTGTATTAATTCATAAGTTTACAGCAAACTGTGTTGTAAAAAAAATTGACTCACTTCAAAACCATCACTTATAAAAATGAATCAATGACAAAAAAACATTTATTAAGCATACCAACAAAACCGCCCTCTTCCAACCCAGTGCTGCGACGGTATGTAAGGACTCATCAGCGACGACGTAAAATAATGTCTTTACTTTCCATGGGTGGATTTCTGTTCTTTCATGAAGACGTAATTATTGCGTTATGTTGTCAAGAAGTAACAGAATTAAATGGCAAATGCCAATAACAAAATGACAAATGGTAGGCTTTACAGAATGGAATTCCTACATGATGAGGGTGAAAGAAAACACTGTAATTCCAGAAGAACCCACAGTAAGTTTAATTTATTCCACCCGATGACAATACACAGCATAGAAACTTAAGAAGAGATGGTTTAAATATAAAATTTCTAGTGGAATTCAACAGAGTTTCAACCCTCAGAGACATGACAATACGCAAAATGGAAAATACCACTATCGTACTATAGTACGTCCTATAGATCGCTTGAATCTTTGGTCGCGGTGTAATAACAGAGGTCAAGGTCATTGTATCAAAATAATCATTCATTGGCAGCAGGGAAATATACCATCTTCAGCCTGCAACCGACCGAGCCGATTAGTCACGCGGCAGCATGCAGGAAACGGTGCCCACATCTAGTACAATCAAATGATAAAAGTCGCAAACTCACACATACTGACCAAAGAGGTTTAAAAGAATCTTCCTTAATACTGACAGATAAACAAAAGGGGAAACAGAAGATATCATTTCGTAATTTTATGTCTACCATTCCAATTTTTATCGTGACGATTTGCAAGCAACTATCACTTATCCTTTTCATGAATTTTGGTTATTTTTATGTGAATTCCTGACTTTTTCCAGATTTTATCCCGACATTACTAAATTCCTGACTTTTTCCCGGATTCCTGACTGGTAAACACCCTGGTTTTTCAGATTATAAGGGGTTTTAAAAGAAATAAAATATTCGTCTTTGGGAAAAAAATTAACAATATGTTTAGAAATAGGGTCTAAATAACGGATAGACAACAATATATTCTAATTATAACCTTGACCAGATGCTCCTGAATATATTTGCCTCAAAATAATTTTCTTCTGTTTCTTAAAAATCAGTTTGACTATCAAACAAGGATCATAACTATTTTCAGAGGCTTTTTGTTTTATTATGTTGGTTTCTATATTAAATTTTTTGTTGTCAATGGAACATAAAGGAGAAGGTGTATCAAGGAATTGAAAGCTGAAAGTTTATGCGGGTAACAATGCCTCGAATCAGCCAGAATAATATGTTCTGTGTAGGTTGGTTTCTCATGGTATATGGAAAAAACATGATGATCTTTCACAAGGGAAATGGTTAGGTCCAGGAAGCTCAAGGTGCCGTCAGAATCAGGTTCACATGAAAAGGGAATATTAGGATGTATTTTATTCAAGAATTTGGTTAAATTAAACAGTTGACGATCAAGACATTTTCCGTAAAACTATGATATCGTCAACATATCTGAACCAAGTAACATTTAAATTCATTAAATAGTTACCGGAACCAAAAATATTACTTTCTAAGTTATCTAAAAACATTCCTGCCAAAATGGAGGAAATCGGTGAACCCATAATCAGTCTGTTGATAAAAATGGTTGCTAAATAGGAAGTAATTTTGTGAAAGAAAGACTGTAAGAAGGGAGTACAATTCTTAATAAAATTTTTGGTGAAACCAGATTTTTAAAGTAATTTGATGTTTATACCTGTAGTTTCCTTGGGTGGCATATTGGTGAATAAATCTTTAATATCAAATGACACTAACCTTGCCCTTGGATGGATCACTGTGTCAATCAATTACAGCAAATTTACAATGCCATATTTGGTTTTAAATGAGGTACACTGTTCAAGAAGTAAATTAAGGATATGGGCCAACTTATAAGCAGGAGCTCCGATACAAGAGACCATAGGTCGAATAAGTGCCTCAGGTTAGTATATTTTAATAAAACCGTACATACGAGGGGGCTAAGGATTTGACGGACATATGTAAGTGGTAAGTATTCTTTAAAATTAACTAAAAACATCCCATATTTTCCGAGATAATCACCGTAATGCTATATTTTTTAAATAAAAAAGGCAAAGAATATGTACTAAAATGAGGAGTTTATTCGCAAAATTCTTCACGGTTATCAAATTCAAGTGAAAGTTGTAGAAGTATGCACTATCAGACGTGATCAAGCGGAAAATAAAAACAAAAAAATAAATGAATGATTTCGGGCATGTGTCCAGTAATATCACATACATATATGTAATGTTCCTTTAAAACAGACACTAATATAGTTTAATATGATTTTTTTTGGTCTCGGACGATCTGAGATGTTTTTAAACCATTAAAATCCCAAATACTGCAAAATTCAAAATAAAAACCACCACACATATAAATACAACAAAAATTTAAAGTAATCTTAAAAAAAAACACTAAGAGTGGTGCATGCCCAGAAGGGGATCTGGGTTCAGGGGAACGAGAGTGAATTTGAGGGATATGGATTTGAATCAGAGTCCAGGGTATTTATTTTCTCCACTCTGAATTTCACACATCTGTTGGGACAGATGGGAAGGTAGGTATTTTTATTTTTTGCTCTCGGACGATTCTGGTGGTCCGTATGCCCATTTTTTATTTATATTCATACATAAAGGATTATTTGGGGAATGGAGAAAGAGCGGAGAGCAACCCAGGGTCAGTATTAGATAGCTCTCAACAAATATTAACAAGGAGCCAAAAGTTAGTACGTAGTCCCATCCTACAGACAGAGTTTTAAACAAAGCCTTGTTTCAACAACAAAATAAAAATGTTTTTGATGGGGACCAATGCAGAATGGATCACAAATGCAACTCCTATAAGTAAAATGGACCAGATATTTTTCAAATTTTATTGCTATGCCTATAGAAAACTAGAACTCTTCAGACCATTTCAATGACAATGCTAAGATGCTTACAAGCCAATAGAAGGGGCTGAACTTTTTTTAAAACAATAAAAAATATGAGATTTGATAAAAAATGAGTGGTTTAATTGAGTTCCTTGTACGACTATATTGGGTACTTAACCAATGAGTTTTAAAAATAGTATAAAAATTAACATCACTCACACAGTCTTTCATGAAAAGGCATTAAAATATTGAGCTAAGAGTTGATCAATTCATAAAATTGAATAAAACATTCAAGGATTAGATCAAATCAGTTGACAAAATCATGTCATTTTAAATATATGTTTTTTTGGGTAGCATGAGAAATACACCCTAAAGAAAATTAACCAATCACGGTGCAATTAATGCTCTTCACCATGGTCCCAGTTCTTACTCTCGACAAGCCACCTTCACCATTAGGGAAATGCAGGTGACTCACTTACCCAGAATGTGCTAATTTCATACACTTTAAAGCATAAAGGTGAGTGAGCTACACCATCATTGACCGATCAACCTCTGGGTTGGTAACTATTGGAGAGTGTGAATTGAAAATATATTTTCAAGGAATTTTATCCAAAAAAATGACTGCCACACACACTGGGGGCTTTCCATTCAAGGTGTTGAAGTTAGCGCATATCGGAACACATCAGCACACTTAAGAACGCACGAACAACGTTAAATTGAATGATCTGCGCTGACGAAATATTTCGTAACCAGCTGGTAGGTAGCATTCTGTGGTTGAACAGCAGTCACAACCAAATGCTTAGTGTACTTTTGTTGAATTCATTCAAAATAAGTATGAAAAGAAAAATGTTAGCTTTTTGTCGCTGAGTAATTAAAAACCTTATAATATGCACGTTTGATAACTTTACTGAAAATCAACAAATTTGACAACAATCGTGGATGCCGGATAATTGACATTCTTTTGTTGTTATCTCACATCAACTTTGCTCCCGATCTGTTTTGAAGTGTGCTACCTAGTACGCAGGGTATATAACGAATGGAAGGCAAGTGCGCTGTTGTGTTATGAAGTGATTAGCACACTACAGCACACCCACTGCTAATGAAGGCACCCACTGTTTCATATTAGCCAGAACTAGGGGTGAGCTAACCTTGTTTGGGTTCAATACTTCCCTTGTCTTAGAAGACACTAAATTTTCTTATCTGATAAACCTTACTGATGCAATAGATTCTGATGCTACAGCTAAAAATATTTTGGCTACTTCTGAAAAGTAGACATCTTTTTCTATAAATTTTCCAGTAAACAAGATAATATGAAATATTCAAGCTGGAAATATATAGTATTAAGCCAAGAAAGTCTTGAATGTGGAAAAATTATAGGATTCTACCACTCCAATACCGATAATCAAATATTGGCCAGTATTTACCATATATTTCTGCAGATAAGACGACCTTCAGATAAGACGAGGTGTAAATTTTCATCAAATTTTTGTAGTTTTAGCATATATCTGCCCTACAAGACGACCCCCAAACTATAAACGGCCTATAAAGTCAGTTAATATCAGCGATCATCATTTTGATAATAATACTCTATAGCGTATGCAGAATTATGTCCGTCATAATTTAATTGATTTGTGATTGTTGCAAACATTCGCACTGGTTCGAGCATCTGAGTAATTACCTTGACTATTCACAACACCTGCGCCTGCAACCTTCAGCTCCGTAGCTGAGCATGCTATCGCTAGGCCATGGCTTGCAGTGGCCAGTGACGTAGGTGAAACGGCATTTGTTTTTTCAGGCAATGAAATAGAGCGATGTGTGGGAAAAGCCTCCTTCAGCATTGTTACGTTTTTCCCATAGAAGCACGTGCCAAATCTCTTAAGTTTCATTGTTGGTTGTGTTGTGTGTTCAAACATGTAAAATTTGTAAAGTGTGAGCCTAAAAATGGACCCAACGAAAAGAAGGAAATATGAAGCAAAGTTGAAAGTTATAAAAAAGGCTAAAGAATCAAACAACTGTGCTGTAGCAAGGGCTTTTGATGTAGCAGAGAAGATGGTAAGGGATTGGAGGAAGAATGAAGATATGTACTATTTAAAAAATGCCTATGAAAAAATGTGCTTTGAGGAGAGGAATTGCTTGCCGGCCAGATTTAGAGAATAACGTGGCAGAATGGTTACTACCCACATAGCAAGGCAAGCTGGATTCCAGCTGGAATCCACCTAGCGAAATCCAGTGTGCAAGCCAGAATCCAGCTGGATCAATTCAGTGGGAAAGCTGGAATCCAGACTAATCCCAGTTGGTCTTTTTACACGATTTCAACTGGATTCCGGCTGTTTGAAAGTCTGGATTCTAGCTTGATTCCAGCCTGGAATCATGCTGGATTCCAGCCGGAATCCAGGCATATAAGAAAAAAAAATTAAAAAAAAAATTTGGCATCAGTGGGTTTTGAACCTGTACCACATACTCATCTCAGGTTCACAGCCCATCACCTTACCTCCAGGCCAGCAGATCTCCTAGAATAATATAGTAGGAAAGAGGCTATTTCTTCCAAAAATCAGAGTTGTGCTCAAGTCGATTTAAGTATATCGATCAAAGTATATCAATTGTATTGCACCAGCTGGCCTGCTGGGTCTGCTGAGCGCAGGCAGTATTAAACGAGTCACCACCTAAAGCGGTTGTTCTTCTTTATCCTGACTCCTCACCTAAAGGTCCAACGAGATCTAACAATACACGCAATGGCTGACAGTAATTTTGTAAAGGTAGACAAAGAGTGCTTGCTATTTTTTGACGATACAAACAAACAAAAGCCATAAGCCAACAGAAATAAAACTTGGTGCTTTTAGAGATAAGCGCTTATAGATATGTATGCGTATATGAGGCTATTTCTTCCTAAATTCAGAGTTAATGCACACAATGACTGAAAGTAATTTGCACTGATAACACTTATATAGTACTAACACCCCTGCACCAATAACACCTACTTCACATATTTCACTATGCTACATATGCGCTCTTAAATTAACCTTTCATTTTCTTCAGGAACCCTTTTCCTTTCCAATACCATTCGCTAAAACCTGTGGAGTGCATTTCTTTCTTGACGCCATGAACCTACAATAGGTTTACCCAGCTGTAATCAAAATCTTGCCAATTCCAGCTGGAATCAAGCTGGCTAATTCCTGCTGGAATCAAGGGCCTGAATCAAGCCGAAACACAGCTAGAATCAAGCTTGCCATTTCCAGGTGGAATCAAGCCTAGTATGCAAGCCGGAATCCAGCAGGAATAAAGCTGGCTAATTCCAGCTGAAATCAAGACCCTGAATCAAGCCAAAATCCAGCTGGAATCAAGCTTGCCAATTCTAGTTGGATGCATCCAGCCAAAATCCAGGCTGGAATCCAGCTTGCATGCTATGTGGGTAGAACAGAGGCAGAATTGTTATATTGTTACAAGAAATAAGATTAGGGCTCATGCATTTCAGTTGGCATGGCACAATCCAGAACAAGGCAAAGACTTTAAAGCAACAGTAGGTTGGTGCAATCGTTTCATAAACTGAAAAAATCTGGTAATTCAACAGAAAACAAAAATTGCGCAAAAATTACCACAAGATCTTGAATATAAAGTCACGAGTTTTCACCAGTTAGTTATTGTTATGAGAAAAAATATAACTTTCCATTATCTAATATTGGAAATATGGATAAAACTCAAGTTAACTACGACACGATAAACAGTAAAACTGGAAAAAAAGGAGTAAAAACTGTTCAAGTCAGAAGTACCAGGTTTACAGGAATATTAACATGCATGGCAGATGGAATAAAGTTAAAACCCAAGGTCATTTTCATGAGGAAAACTACTCTGAAAATAAAATTTCCGCCAGGCGTTTTAGTACATTTTCATGAAAAGGGGTGGATGGACAAGAATGGAGTAAAATTGTGGATGGACAATGTGTGGCAGAGGCGACCAGGTGCTCCACGAAATCAACATAGTTTGTTGGTGTGGGATATGTTTTGCAGTCACGTAACTGAGAACACTAAAAATCGCTTAGCACGGAACAATACTAAGATTGTGGTAATACCGGGTGGTTTAACTTCGATGCTACAACCTTTAGACGTCTCTCTGAATACACCATTCAAAGATCACATGTGTGAACAATGAAATAACTGGATGATGAGTGGCGAAAAGTAGCATACGAAAGATGGAGCTATGCGGGCTGCTATGTGCTGCGTGATCAAGTCATGGATAAGAGTGAAAGTGGAAACAGTGATCAAATCCTTCAAAAAGTGTGGGATTTCTAATGCTATGGATCGCACTGAGGACAATTTGTTTTGGGATATTGATGATGAAGTGGAAATCAACTCGCAAGGTACAGAATGGGACCCATATGATGAGCTTTTCCAAAACGAAAGTGAGGATGTACTTGAAGAGCTATTTGCCTCAGATGATGAATTTGAGGATTTTGTAGGATTTTAAATACATTGATTTGAAGTGAGTGTTTTGCTTCATTTTATAATTATTTTAATTTACATAAATTTCAATCTTATTTTTTTTGGTATCTGTCCTATAAGATGACCCTGGATTTTGGAGGCCTTTATTAATGATTCAACTATCGTCTTATCTGCTGAAATATACAGTACATTGGATATCCATTTTAATAATAAAAGTGTAAATTTCCACACTATTTAAAACTGCAACTGGCTTCACATTGATAAGGCATCTTGTGGTCTGAATATGCCTTTTTCAGGTGAAACTGGTTGCAGTTTTAAATAAAGCATGGAAAAGTACAAAGTTTTATTATTAAAATGGATATCTTTCACTTCCAAGAAGTCAAGCCTTAAACAATTAAATTTATTTATATCTGACTTTATAATCAGCTCAACCCTAGCTAGAACTTACATTTCTAAATGGCTTGCATCACATTATACTAGAATACCGTGACACTTACTCTGCAAGGCACTAAGTCGATGACGGCAGTTGTAAAGTGCAACAGAAAGCAATATAATCAGCACCACTGCTCCTAGAAGTCCAGCAATCACATAAATGTAGAGCTGACTGTTGCTAGAGAATGATGTTTGAGGAGTAGTCACCTCCTCCCCAGCACTGGAGACCCTGTTTCGACCCTCATCCTCTTCCTTTGATACCACCGACTCAGATGCTGCAACAAAAAAATAATCACTGATGACAGGCAACAGCAAATGGACTTCTAGGATGAAAGAAAACTTACAATGTTACTTTATGCAGAGATCAATGCTATTCATCAGCAATTACAGCACTACATCACACTTTACTGAACAATCCTTACACATCTGACTTCTGTTATCTCTACACTACACTACGCAGAATATTTCAAAGGTGAATGCATTTCCAATCACACCATCAACAACAACAATCCAATAACTTGTGGCTCACCAAAATGCTGTACTTGATAAGCAAGGTGGTTAAAATTTTCGCAATATTTTTTATATGAAGCCCATGCTGAGTGGTCAGTTGACAAATATGTATTCAATAGATACAAAAAAATCCAAAATTGTACAATTTTCTTTAGTGTTTTGATGTAGTGCAGATATACTTTCACAATTAATGAAATAAGTAACATAATTTATGATAAAATTCAGTATTGCAGGTTATCAAAGATTCATCTAAGTTTTTTTATTAGCTGGGCTGGTGGCATCCTCTGCTGGTTGAACCTATAGTTGGCATGCACAGGTGGGGTTTAAATAAGATAGTCTACTAGTTTACAGTACCCTACAAATCACACACAGATATAAATTTAATACTAAAAGAACTTACCAAATGTTTTTGCCGTCAGTATTGTACTAGATTCAGAAGCACCTGCACTGTTGTAAGACTTGACTTGTATGTCATATGATGTTCCAGGAAGTAGATGAGTGATGATATATGAGCGAGTATTTGCATCAGCAGAAGCTTTTGTGTATTCTCCAGCATTTGTAGTTGCACGGTAATAAATAAAAAATCCCTCAATTGGGATTGTATCCATGTCCAAGAACTGCAAATACATAGATGAAACAAACAATGAGGTAAAGAAAAATAAGGAAAAAATTGTACAATCTCCAGCATGAAGATTGGTTTGATAGGACAGAATTATTCTCACGCTGATGATTAATCAAAGAATATTAGAGAATAATATAACTTACCTCCCACTCAATCCTGATAGCAGAAGGGCTAATGGCTTCAGTAATAGTCAACTTGGGTGGATATGGAGGCTTCTTAGAAGTACGCTCCTGCATGTGAAATCGCACAGAGTTTGGTCCCAGGAGATTGTCATTATTGGTATAAACAGCAGCAATGCGGAATCTAGATGGACAAAGAGTAAATATGCTTAAATAGTTCGACTTGGACACTAACACATTAAATGATTTTAAGTTAAGCTAAAAGGTAAATTTTTCATGCAATTCAAAACAGTATTTATTCTCTTAACTTTTTAAAGTAACTTGTTAATTTAGTTTAGAAAATTAATACAGCAGACCCTCCCTAATCTAGACTCAGGCAATCTGGACTGGGTAATATGGATTGTCCCAATGATGTGGGGGTTATCATCTCTAGTCAAGACATCATAATAATTCAAAAATGTTGATAAATTGCGTGAAAATTCATTAGAGCAAATACATGAGTGGAGACTTCAGACCAAGAAACAGAGGTGAAAAATCATCTAAGAAATCAAAAAAGTACTGGCCCAGATTATTGTATGCAAATGTCTTAGGGAAGCTAAAATAAATTACTTCTCATCTCGTGGGTCATGAAATTTTTAGTACATCATCACTTTTTTTCGAACAATTAGATCAAAAAATTGTTTTTTTTCTTTTAATTACAATATCATGAAAAAACTACAGAATTTAGAGAAAAATGTTGTACATATGAATTGTACGTGATGAACAGATGTAAAAAATGAGAGTTTGTAAATTAAAATAGGTCTATAAACAAAAAGTTTATTGCAAAAGTAAATAGAAAATCAGCATTTTTTACAATTGTTTATAAATTTTGAAATAATAATTAAAACTTCACCAAACTCTCCAAACTTTTGAGTTTTAATGTACACAAAAAGTGTGCAAAAGAGGAGCCCGATTGGTCAAGTAGTGTTTGCATAACTCTATTTATTTATCCTGTTTTTATAAAAAAAAAACAATTTTAATTGTCTCTACAATTGGCTGGGCAACAACTAAAACATTTTTCCTGGTCTCATTCTCTTTGTCAAGCTTCGAAGTGTCATCTATTTGAAAAAAATGGAAATGTTTTGCAATTTATTAATAAAAAATTGTTAAAGAACAAAGTGCACTTTTTAAGCTAATAAACAATTAGAATATCTACGTTATTTTTTACTGTATAATTTAATGAAACATACCATCAAAAGCTGACTCAAAAACAAAACTATAAAAAAAGAACTTTCTACGACGAATAGGACCGAAGATAGCAATATTTTTTTTTGTTTTTGATCACAGAGCAATTGATCACAAAGATTAAGCATTAAAATTTTCATAGTTCATAAATGAAGATCTAATATTTGTAATACAATTCAATTGAGTTTGATTCATATATTATCACCCTTGTAAACCCACCAATAGGAGATATTCTAATTGTTAATTTGTTTAAAAAGTGCACTTTGTTCTTTAACTATTTTTATAAATAAATTGTAAAGAGGGCAACGGCCTGCCACGATGGAAACACCGGTTCCCGATCAGTCACCGAAGTTAAGCATCGTTGGGCTCGGCTCGAGTTTGGAGGGGTGATCTTCCGATTCGTCCAAGTTCTGTTGCCCCTGTCTGCACGTGACAGACAGTATGTGCGAAATGACCTTAGCCATCGAAGCACGTGAAAACAAAAACTACTACAAAAAAAAATTGTAAAGAATTTCCATTGTTTAAATAGATGACACTTCCAGGCTTGACGAAGAGAATGAGACCATTAAATCGAAATTGGAAGCTATGATGTGGTGGAAGGACTCCATAATAGCAATGATGAGACTTTGTGACTTCCACAGTTTACTTGAAAAAGAATGACTGGTTTCGGCTGTCAAGCCATCTTCAGGTACATAGAAAAATCATGGAGAAGACAGGTTTATATATACTATGGGAAGTTGTTTAGGAATGCAAAAAATGGACAAGCCTTCATTCAAGCCCTGCGGAAACCTACGCTGCAGTATACACCTTAGAATCCCCCCCCTGCATGTGGCTGCCTTAAGAGCCCAATCAGCTCAAACCCAAAGCATGATGGGATGTTTATGGACACGCAGATTTAGGACACGAGAGGAAAATGTCTCGAGCAAATTCCAAAAAATGGCAACGGGGACCCTTAAACTGCTTTCAGTGGGATCCTATGACGTGTTTGTGGCAAGAAAATGGAAATCCTTAACAGCTAAGCTCATCAATGGCCTCGGAAGTAGTGAAGGAGGTGACTACTGAAGGGAGGGGAAATATACCGGGCTTATATTGGAAATTCATTCTGTTCCCAAAAAAATGGCCACTTAAAGAGGTTCTTTCTCCTTAAAGCCCGTTTTACACGAGGCATGTAATTGCAGAATCTGATGTATGTACAAACGTGCATTTCATATTGCATCGTGTAAAGCCGTGAATTGCAAGAACACATGTGCAAATGCATGAATGGGAAATGGCAAAATAGTCCCTGCTCTAATTCGAAAATGATTGCATGGCCAATTGAGAAAAACATGCAGTTTGAAGTTGTGCAATTTCGTGCCCCATGTAAAACAGCCTTAAGGGAGGTGGCCGTCAAGATAGGTTTCACAGTATATTTTATCTGGACAGTATTTAAGAAGATTAAGGCTGTGGTAGCAAAATTAAAAAAAATAAATTAGGTATATATTGCACTCTAATAAAAATTTTCATGGTTCGGATGCTTATTAGACTATTAGTTCCTGCATAACTCAAACACTCATTGAAATGCATACCTTGCACAACACAAGACATGAATTTATTTTTAATTTACAGCAGCAATCAATAGTCATCATTCAATTATTTCTCATTGTTAGAAAATGTGATTTTATTAACAGCTCATCGTAAAGGTTAATCTATATTAAATAAAAGATAATGAAAACTGAATGAAACTTATGCAAATAATTACCTGTATACATTGTTTACTTTCAAGTTTCGGACTTCATAACTGCGAATATGAGGAGGAATATCATCATCTATTGTATTCCACCCAGCACTATGTACAGGTGAGAAGTCCCGATACTGAACTTTAAAAAATTGTATTTTGAGTCCATCATTCTCTGGCACATACCATCTCACCATTACTGACTCATCAGTGAGGGGAGTTATAATTGGCTGGGAAGGTGGAACCATGACAGCTGAAATTAAGCACAGAAAAAGAGTTAATTCAGTAACTTATACAGGTTTTTCACTAGAGTTGACCAAATCATTCACACCGGCATGGCCTTATCACAGAGACTACGTAGACATACTCAAGCATATCAAAAAATTACAGTGTTTACCAAGAGGAAGTGCCTAAAAGAGTCGAGCCAAATCACCTTGTAGCCATGTAGCCAACTACACAGCAGTAAAGCCACCTGTCAGGCTACTTACATAGCTGCATTAAAATTAGGCTCACTTGTGTCGGCAGTTCTACGGAGGATATCTCATTTCATAGCAAGTTTGATTCAATAGAAACATTGATCATACCTTCCCTATGCTTCTTATCCTTGCGCCGCCCCTTCACTTTGCGTGTTCTATTTTTTTTCCTTGTCCCATGTATTCTACCACCAGAAGAAGGAGTTGGAGGCAGCAATGGATCTCCTAAATCCTCTACAAAGATGAACAGCATCATATTAATGTACAGAGATACATAATTGAACCTCCTAAATGATTTCCTAAAAATAATTTCACTTTTGGTGAAGAACATGTCGTAAACCAATTACAGATTTCTCTGAAAATAAACATAATTGAAGCAACAAGAAATAGTGGTGGGACCATCGCTTCCCAAGAATTATATTAGAGGCTATTGAGATGAAAAAGACTACTAACAACTTTAACAGAGAGGATGGTGTTATGCTCTCTAGTGCTTGGAAATGTATTTTCCACGGCTCAGAACAAAAAGCACACCAACAAAATTTGGCAACGGACTGAGTGAGACCTATATAAGGAGACCGATACTGCATCTAATTACTTAAAACCTGAAGAAGAAAAGGAATGTTTGCGAAACATGACGTCCACCATGATGAACTCACGTGGAAGAGAACCAGGATGACCTTTTTCACTAAAGCATAGCTGTAAGAAGGCATTGAACAAGTTCAATGTAGTAAACTTCTCTACTCCCTGCAGTTTCAATGCAAAGGTCGATTCCCATGGGTGGCAAAACACTGGCATAGCATCTATTCATACATGAAGTTTTACAATTTTTCCCTTCAGCATACCTAATCACCCATTCCATAAATGCTTGTTTTCCAAATCCTATTAACCCCAATCGTTATTTCTATGTTCAGCCTACTAATACGCTTGCAAAACCCCAATGCACAAAACCAGTCTCTTCCTAACAGTAGTAGAGGCCCACCTTATTCAATCACAAACAAAGTTAGAACATTGTTCAACTCTTTGTATGTTACCCCCATTGAAATACAGTAGAAGTCCCATATAACGTGAAGGGCATATAACGAGAAGCTCGAATTAGCGAGGGATGGCCAAAGAACAATTTAAAACCCTATGATTTACATGTAAAATAAATCGGTATTAGCAAGGACAACAACCAGCCTCCCCTGGGGTCGTTTAATATTACGAGTGGCAAATGTCGGGGACAGACCAGTTGTATCGAATGGCCAAATATTGTCCGATTTTCACCAAATTTAGGATTTAGCACTTATTTCACATTCTAAAAAATACTAGGTGAGGAAAAGATGGTTCCGATAAAAATTTAAATATGATAAATACGGTACTTATCTTGATTTGGGAAGGGTAACATTTACGTTACGGAAACCATCACAGATGACAAAAGACGATCGAAATCAACATGCTGCTAGGTGACAATAACCTTACTAGAACCATCATTCTATTCGAGGGATATCGCATAAAGGCAAGGAAGAAACTAAAATGCGGGAAATTTTGATATTTTCACCCCAGGTCAACAGCGTTACGGGCCTGTGGAGTGAAACAGGGGTGCTGGGATGGGACGGTACACGGCATCGAAAAGGCCATTTCCGAACGGAAAAATAGGTTATTTGGCGGATGGTTACGTTTTATTTTCACGAATATCCTTTTAAACAATGTTTGTATTATATAAAGAACAAGGTAAGAATTTAACATACTTGTTGGAACTTAAGAAACCAAGTTTGCAGCAGCATTTTTGAGTTTTATCGACATGTATTTTCAGGCACTACGCAAGGAAATAGTAATCAGCATCCATAGTGACGATTTATAAACCTGATTTTCATTGCACCTACGCAATGATGGGTGATCTTTGGCCTTCTTTTTCCTCAGGGAGTACCGTACGCAGCAATGTGATTGTGCCTTTGGAGCATCAAGAAAAAATATAGCAATATTGGGAACATTATAAAATTGTGTAGTTTCCAGCAGTGCGTTCGTAATTCTTCACTAAAGAGTAATTGCAAAGTGTGGCTTGATTCAGTGATACAGAAAAGTCTGTGGCTTTATAATATTTTATTTCTGTCGCCTTTTGGCTTTCAGTGGATGTTTGGTGGTGTTGTCGGGTAGCTACGTTCTGAGTGTAATGGCTTAACTGGTCTTTTCATGCTAATAAATGCAACTCGGTTTCATTCTCAGTTCTTCACTCTTCGTGAGAACTACCGGAGGTCAATGAGAATATTTATAGTTGTTATCCAATCTCTGTTGAATCCAACAGTTACTGTTGGATTCAACAGAAGCCGTAGGAGATAACAGATGTCCTAATTTTCTGTTGAATTTTTAAGCAGTTTTTCAACATTTTCATTAGATTATTATCATAGCTATAGCAATGAGCGTCTTCCAATAGTGTCATATTCGGTGTCTGAAAGGATCCATTCCATCTGATGCATCAATTGTAGGTAATTTTTAACCATCTAAATGCAGGGGGAAAAGGTGGAGTTCCACGATGTATCACCAGGAGCAGCTTATAGGGTTTTTTTCCAGAGAACATCAGGGAACCGATCCCCCATGGAGCAGTTCCCGGGTTGTTCCCCCATAGAATGGTTTCAGGGTGGTTCCCCTTCCAAAATCCCCCAGAATGGTGCCAGTTCCCCCTGGAACGGTTCCAGGGTGGTTCCCCCCAAAACGGTTCCCCTCCCAAAATTCCCCGGAACCATTCCTGGGAGGAACCTTCTAACAGGGTCCAAGGACCCTCACCTTCTGTGCCAGAGCCCCTTACATTGAACATAAGTAATTCCCAATTTTCCTTGAATTGAACCCCCACACCCTCACTATTCCAGCCAAAAAGGTCATCTGTAATAAAATTTAAAAACAGATATCATTTGCCTTCCCTCCCAAAACTTTTATCACCCTCACCTCACAAGCCATTTACTATTACACATTAACAAGTGGATTGAGAATGAAGCCTCAGATTCTGGATGGATCCTTAATATGACTCAAAGGCAAACATTAGGAAATTCACAAGGCAAAAAATAAGGGACACCCTTATGCCCATCAACTTACCCTCATTCCCCAAATCTGTCTCAGCAAAATTGCCATTAGCGTTGGCTGTAAACTGCTTCGGACTCACTCTAAGCATGGCAGAGCCAAAAACAGACCCAAGAGTATTTGTAGCAAAGCACTGCACAATGCCTGCATGCCTTAGTTGCACATTTTGTACAGTCAGCTTCCCACCTGTATGAAAAGACAAAAAATCCCTGTAAGTTAAGAAATAAAAAAAAACAATAGCAGCATTACCTATACCATAAAAAAATTACTTGATATATGTCATGAGTTAGCTGGACTAAATATCATTAGCAAACTTCATGCATATCAATCCTCACCCAATTCATTTCTAGAGCAAAATGACAATTTAAAAAAACAATGTTCTTCACCATCCAATGCTGAAAAAAAAATTCCATCTCAATAAAAAGACTGATTTTGGACAAAGTTGTCCGAACATATCCTAATCAAAATCTTCACCTTGAATGCTGGTTTTATTGGTCTGGGTGCAAAGTAGTTCAACTTAATGAAATAAAAAAATGTTAAATTAACAGCTTAGGAGGAAGCAGGGTCAGTCATTCAGTAAGCAAGGTGCATCAGTGACTCACCGAAAAAGGAAGTTATAGTAGGACATATTAAAACAGCAGAAAGAGTGAATGATGGATGTTACAATATCCATCAGGATGCCAAATCATGATACATGGGAGAATGTTACGCTATCAGGGAGTAGAGAGGAAAAGGATAAGTTTTTAAATATTAATAAATGAGGTAAAAAGCATGCCAAAAACTGAATGCATGATTAGTTCAAGGCAATGAACACTTATACTTAATGCATAGCACTATAATTAGCTTTTTAGTTCAAGTAAAAAATTTCCTAATTGGACTTACATGTTAGAAAACTCTTTCAATGTAGCTGATAATCCATTTCATACACACACAGATACATTGTCTAAGAGGAAACAACAATACCAACAACTCATGAGAATAAATGAGAATGATATAAAAAGGCACCAGCATGTAATTAATAAAGCAGAGGTTTTAAGTAAGTATTTTACCACCTGTCACAAGGAAATTATTGGTAGGATTGTACCTTTTTTTTTAGCAATTACTGGATGGGCAGCAAGTAAAACAAAAACTAATGTACATACATCATCCCTCAAAAAGAAGCTTCCTTCCATTTTACTCCTAAAAAAATTCCTTTCTAATACTAGGTATGTTCATTTAAAACAGAGTAAAAATAAAATATGCCTGGTTTCATTAAGATGAACACATGCATTTAAGGACCAAAGATTTTGAAATAATGAGGTAAAGAATGTTTTTTAAACATAATTGAATAAAACAAAAGAGAGAAAGGAAAAACCATAACAAATGGGACACGAAAATGCAATTCACTCTCCAATTATTTCCTCACCTTCAACTTTTATTAAGGAGTCATTCTCAACTGACTCTCCATTGAATAACCAAGATATTGTTGGAGCCGGCAAGCCTTTGGCAAGACAGTCCAATTCAACCTGGCCACCTTCTTCCACATCTGTGTTTACAGGCTCTCTCACTATCGTTGGAGGTTCTGAAAGAAAATTCCCAAAATATAAATTTTACAATTACAAAAATACTAGTATAGCTACTGAGCAATAATTTCTGAAACAATACACACAGAACTTTGAGATGAAATGTCAATTAAAGTTAAAATAAAAATATTTATCACCAGACGACGGCCACTAATCAATGAGTGCATTGCATGAATGTCCTTGGAGAGTTAACTTTCACTAATTTACAAAGAAAAATATATATATAGTCACACTGTTATTACCGCTAGTTAAATATTACCTCAGAATGAAAACCAAAGAAAATAGGTTCTCCATTTCATTATACTCCCTACAGCCTGATGTATTTACAAAACCAATAACCAAAGTTAAGATCACCTTACGGTAAAGGCTATGTCATCTAGCAGTTAATGTTAACCAGCTATTATAAAATCAGGCCTTGATGTGTGAAATTCACAGTGGCTTTGGCCATTCACATTACTTCACCAAAGTTTATTACATGTAGGTTAAAATAACTCAAAAGTGGGTGTTTTTCTGGCTATGGAGTGGCAACTGCACTAAGTATATTCTAAGCTGTCATGGATTCTATGTTAAGGGGTCTAGTGAATGTCTCTTGTGACCTTGATGATGTTCTGATATGTGGGTCATCTTTGGATAATTGTAAAACGTCTGTTTTAGATGTCTTAGAGAGCTTAAATGGTCATCGTGTAAACATAAATTGATCTAAATGCAAATTATTTTAGCCTTCTGTAACTTATCTTGAACATAAGATAGATGGAGATAGTATTCATCCAATTGAGGAGAACCTCAAGATGTATGTACATTAAGAACAGGTTTGGAATTCCACGTGGATCCCGGGTGGGATCCACCACAGTATGTGGATATTTGATGAAGGTGTATTTTAGGTGGAAATTTCTCTCTTTACCCACGGTGGAAATTGAGTGGATTTTAAGTAGTAATGGGGAATTCATTGAATGTGCAAAAATTCACTTCAGTGAGTAGTTATATGGTGCTTGTTAGCATAGTTGATCTTTTTAACAAATAATGTCAGTCATAAAAGTTGAAAATTGGGTTGTAACTGTAGTTAGCATGCTATAAAAGCTGCAATTTCGACAGTGGGTAACAAATGAAAAATCAAATCTAATATTGTGAGTTTATGCTACAAGTATTCCAGTGTTGTGTATTAACAACTCCACATCGATCCTACATGAAACCTACCACAGTTTGAGAATATTTGGTGGAGGTGGAAATTTTCTGAATTTCCACCATTTACCCACGGTGGAAATTAAGTGGATTTTAAGTGGAGGTGAGGTGTTCTTTATATGACAAATTTTGAGTACTTGAAAAAATCTTGTTTATTCTCATTAGTATTGACTATATTAATTCTATGTGGCAACATAGGTTTCAATTAATTGAAGCCTGAAAACTGTTATCATGATTGGATGGTATTTCCTCAAACTATCATGGCATTGACATTTAAAAATTAGTTCTCACAGTATTTATAGGGAACTCAATACTATTCTGACAGTTGTTAGTCACTATTTTGCTTTATTTTTTCAGGTAACTACAATAATTTTTTATGAAAATAAAGAGTTTTTTGCTGAATTAGAGGGCTTTAGGGTGAAAGTCAGTCATTCCTCTTGCACATGGGGCCGCATGGAGACGTGGGGGGTCACCAACACATTCTGCAAGGGAAAATATTCATTACCGCATATCTAAAGGCAGGTCATTGTTAATGTGAACTCTAGTTTACACTAAAGTACCTAAGGTTTGGTTGGTAAGAGGTGAACTTGGAAGTCCTTTTTTGACCTGAAAGCTGGCACAGCACGTAGTGATTCAATTTTGGCCAGGATGGATCCATGCCGCTCGGAATCGATGTGAAGACGGCTTCAGGCTTGAGTTACGCACTGGACTGCCCTCTTTACAGCCTGCGAGTGACACGTTAGCTGAGTAAGAGCAGAGGTCTCAACTCTTTTTTCAGCCAAAACATCTAATTCAGCTTCCGACAGGTGCATACTCAAAGGCGGCTCTGTCACAAAGCATTGTTCTTGCTGTTCCACGGATTCAGGTCTTACAGCATTGAATTGGAGGGGCATATCACAAATTGCCTAATTTCAGCAGGGAAATGTAGTCACTTGGCGAGCCTTCTTGATTCTTGAAACAGCCAGCTTTCTAACCCTATTCCTCTCATCAAAATGCATTGCTAGAAGCACATTTTATGGATGCCCAAAGTATGCATTTTTCTAAATTACAGGGAAAACAACATCTTTGTCAAGCTTTGGCAGAAATTTTGACCAGTTAATGAGAAGCCACAGTTGCTTTGCACCGTCAATGCAAATGGGATGAGTCTTCGCAGCGAACCACGTTGGAGTGTAGACATTGAAAATGTATTTCACTAGCAATGCCAAACTTGATGAAGGCGTAGCCATGGAATTGTAGAGCCGGAGAATTTGAGCTGCGGAAGCTAACCATTTTGAGGTGTATACAGGACCAGGCTTTGCGTGTGGTAGATTAGCAGAGCACACGCCAGAAATAATCGGTATGGCCATTCGAAGCATATAATGTTGATTGTTACATAACACTTCAATATCTACCTTGGGACAATGAAAGGGACTTTCTTGAATTGCACCACTGAAAGGGTTTGGCAGATATCTAACTTCTGGCCGATTGGACCTGAGTAGTCTGTAGGACTTTTCGTTGATCCGTCAAGTGCCATGAAAAGATGTCGGAAGGGCAACTCATTTAAGTGCAGTAGGCAAATCAGCCATTGCAATGGTCTACCTAGAGTAACTTCCATAAGACGTATCACACCTCCCACGTGACCAGTGCTCCCCACACAGCCATCTGACCCTGCTGCTTTCATTTAACTCAAATCAAGCTGCTTCCTCGTTAGGTACTCCATTATGTTATGGTGAACGTTTTTGGAGCTGCCTTTATCAACCAGAGTTAAGTAAACTTGTACCGGTTACCTGTCTCCTCAAATAGCACAATATTTTCTTCTGTCTTCGTAGTTTTAGCCCTTATATTTTTACCCTTCACCTCATAGGTACAAGTAACATCATTACTACCATCAAAATAAAGTGCCTTTAGTTTGTGATCCTTAAGCTCCGCGTCCAAGTTGTCTGACAAGACTCATCTGCGATGCTTCACTTCCCTTATTACTTTGTTATGGCCTACGATTTTTTTGGTGTCATCTGGGGTAACTAAGCCATAGTCAGCAAGGGCAGAATTTGCAATAAGGGCAACAGAGGGGATAAAAACTCCGGTGCAGTCAGCAAATAAGGCATCGTTCGACAGTTTCAGTCTATTCTGGTCAGTGGGGTGCTTCAGTTTTGCATCCATCCATGGATCCATCCTGGCCAAAATTGAATCACTACGTGCTGTGCCAGCTTTCAGGTCAAAAAAGGACTTCCAAGTTCACCTCTTACCAACCAAACCTTAGCTACTTTAGTGTAAACTAGAGTTCACATTAACAATGACCTGCCTTTAGATATGCGGTAATGAATATTTTCCCTTGCAGAATGTGTTGGTGACCCCCCACGTCTCCATGCGGCCCCATGTGCAAGAGGAATGACTGACTTTCACCCTAAAGCCCTCTAATTCAGCAAAAAACTCTTTATTTTCATCAAAAATTATTGTAATTACCTGAAAAAATAAAGCAAAATAGTGACTAACAACTGTCTGAATAGTATTGAGTTCCCTATAAATACCATCTAACGACTTAAATAATCTGAGAGAAATTCACTAACATTGGCCCCAAAATGGCGATTTTTGGTCATCTATAACTTTAAGAGGGAGGGGAGGGGAGGGGGGGGGGGGGGAGACCCCCTAAATCTAATATTTTTCGAAAACATGTTTGTCGGTGTATCTGTGGCTAGAATCGCACCTTTTCCCAAAATTTCAAATCGAAATTTAAAAAAAGGGTTTTTTTGATGTACCCTAGCAATATATACACTATATAAATATATAAGTGTGTATTATATGCTATCATGGATACTAGCTATCGACACTTATACATGTACGTGTTTATAAACAGTAAACAACCAGATCAACATTTAGGTTAATTTTTTTTATATTTAAAAAAGCCAATTTATATGTACACACAGACTTCGCATAAAAACCATTGGCTCTCGCAAACACTCTCACTTATTACTGTTAAGTTTAGGAAAGCATACCCGCATTATAATAAATATAGTTAAAAAAAACTAAAAAACACGCTTTAATGATAACTCAAACTAAAAAGTGAAAAATAATTCTTAACATAGAAATAAAAAAATAAATGAAAAATATTAATACTGTCGTGAAAAAAGCGTGGGGTGCTCCGTTGCTTAGTTATTTTGATATGCCTTTTGTAATTGTTTACCCAAATTACTGAATGGAAAATGCGGGAAAAGATTATGCTTTGAGCCATATTTTTAGTACCATTTTTCTACTAATCGTACCGATTGAATATTTTCAAGAATTGATATATCGAGCACCCCACGCTTTTTCACGATAATATTAATATTTTTCATTAATTTTTTTATTTCTATATTAAGAATTATTTTTCACTTTTTAGTTTGAGTTATCATTAAAGCGTGTTTTTTAGTTTTTTAAACTATATTTATTTTTCACTTTTTAGTTTGAGTTATCATTAAAGAGTGTTTTTTAGTTTCGGAGTGAAATCGTTAAGAATTATTTCGGAGTTGAGTGTTAAGGAGTCGGTAACAAACGAACAGACAAACAAATTTAGCAAATACGAAAAGCGAATACGATGATAAAAAATTCCTCTCCCGTCTAAGCTTGCTGCAATTAAAATTAAATTATAACTGGCCATTAAACAATCAAATTAAAGACAACAAAAAAAACGTCCTTCATTGAGCCACAAACTCTGGCACCCCTCGGTAAGAATTAACAATGCTAACCACTACACCATCCAATCAACACACTGATGTTGCTTACTCTATCCCTCTAATTCTCACGCAAAGGATCTGTTCAATTGAAGAAAATTATTAATCCTGGCGATCCTTATTAGAATATTGAGCAAATCTTATCAAATTATTGTATTGTCATCGGTCCTTGATGCGTCTACAAAGTTTAAAGGAAATCTGATCGTTCAAAGTGTGTCAAAATCGAGTCCAAAGGAGTCGGTTACAAACAAACAAACATACAGGTGAAGCTAATGAAAGCGTGTTAAAAAGTATTTTCCTTAAGGAAAAAACACAACTTCAAAAAACAGGTAAAATAAAAATTTTGGCAAAAATATTTTCGGATGATAGAAAAACCGGTTCAGTAGAAAAAATGGTTCAGTAGAAAAAACGGTTCATAAAAAACACAGGTTCAGTAAAAAAAACACTGGTTCAGTAAAAAACACCTGTACAGAAGAAAACACCAGTTCAGAAGAAAAAACCAATGCAGTATAAAAAAGCAGTGCAGTAGAAAAAACCACTGTGATCTATTGAACTGGTGCACCGCCGTCACAAACGGTTTTTTTCTGAACCAAGAACCAGTTCAGTATTTCCTGCACCACCCAGCCCTAGATGAGGGTCCCACGTGGAGTTTAAGTTGATCACCAGTGGAAATTAGCAGGCTAAAGGATTTTGGTGGAATCCACGTGGGTATGATGCTAAATCTACGGGGGATCAATGTGGATCCCACCTAGAAATTTGGCATCTTGGTGGAAATTTTGTGGATCTGGTGACCATATTCTCGTAAATTCCACCAAAGATTTCCACCAAACTTCCACCTGCACATCCACGTGGTCCCCGTGTGGGTTCCACCAACTTGTTCTCACTGAGACCCAAGTATCGACTGGGATTGCACTAAAAATCTCTGGGCCCTGATGATAGAAAATCAGTTCCCTTGCCGCCACACAAACCCAATCCTCCACTTACCCATCATGTAGGTACCACAAAAGCACTCCTGAATCAAAGAAACTCCTTTGCCCAAAAATATCTCATTCTTCTGCTCTTAACACTTTCTGTCTCCCCCGTCACTCCAAAATCACTTTTCTATTCCTACTTATTCCCCAATTACATCATTAAAATGTATATATATATTATTAGATTGAATTTGATTAATGGTTTCAAAAGCCACATATGTACTAAATATTTGCGCACATGCAGCTCTCAGCTCATTAAAAATAAAATCCTAGTAGCATAACAGAAGTACGACAGAGAGATAGAGAACACTGAACAATAGTGCTAACTTAAGCAGTATTGCAAGAGGTGAAATTTAAGTTAACTCACCCTCAATATTTAGTTGAATAATAACTTCTGGAATAGAACCCACAATGTTGCTGGCCTTGCACAGGTATGTTCCTTCATCACCATGTGAAATCTTCACCAATCTTAATCCTGCTGGAATGATTTCAGCACGATCCTTGGGAAGTTCTCCACCATACTTCTGCCACTTGACTAGAGGAGGGGGTTGGCCAACAGGGACGCATTGAAGTGTTACGTTGGACCCTTAAAGGAAAATGTGAGACTTAACACATCCAAACTCAAACTCATAATTAATTATCTCCAAGCAACCCCCAACAAGTACAGAAAAAACATTTCCAAGCAAATAGCCACCTATAGTTAAATCAAGACCCTTCAATGCTTTGAGACATTTCAGGAAATGCAATTAGACTATTTTAAATTAATTGGTGACTATATGCTATTCGTTTAACGTTTCAGAAAACTTTAAGTTAACGCTCTGATGAAAACATTTAAATGCCTGCAAAATTGTTTATTTGGTGATTAACTAATAAATTTTCAAGAGAAAAATTCACCAGGAGTGGAAATTTAACTATGAACAATGAAAAAACTTAACAAAAAGTCCTTTGGTTGCTGTATGTTAGAGGCATTTAGTATGTGCATTAATTAAGGCATTGAAAAAAGAGATTTTGTACCTACCAATCACAGCAGTGTAATTTAAAGGAGGGGGTGTGAGGAAACGAGGAGGCTGAAGCTCGTAAGCTGTGCTGCCTGCCCTCACAACATTGAGATGAATGCGATGCCGGGAGTAGACTGCATTCACAAAATTGCTAGCCTTGCAGGAGTAAACCCCTGAGTCCTGCTCTGTGACTTGGTTAAGCACAAGTGAGGACTCACCAGGGGTCAGCACCATTTGCCTCAGCACTGTAAGAAAGAATAAGCATCACAATTAGAGATGGGAAAGCTACCATAATTTTCACCCGAGGTAAAATTACCACGGTAAATTATGGTAATTTTTGAAAATTACCATAATTTTACAGTATTTTTTAGTTTTAATTATTTAACAGCAAATGTATCGTTAAGTAAGAAAGCCAATAACAATAGGAAGGGAATAACGATCCTTAAACCATGCCTAAGACAACAATAATAGAAATTTAAAAAATTATAAAAAGAAATGTAGCAGCAACACGCAATCTGGCATTCTTTTGTCATAGTATGAAAAATTTTCAAGAAGAACATTCTATTGCATTACTCTATAGTGTTATAATTTGAGTAAAATAATCCAAAAATGAGATTTACATGCCTCAATTTATAACTAATCATGTAGGAAATGTGCATGGACTTGGCTTACAAGAATATGTTGGGAATTAATATGTATGAAAAATTATCTCGAACATAGGGAAATTATCATCATCATGTTTTTAAAAAAAAAAAAAACAACTCTTGAGAATGACCTGAAAAGGTCGAAACCGGTTGAGTTTTTAATAAATTTGTGTGGAATATAACAAAGTTTATTTTTGAAACCATCATGTCTTCATTCCACGAAGTGAACTCGCGGACCATTGATTTGACTATTCAAACCTACTTTCATAAGTATAAAAGTATGTAATTACTATATCAATACTACAGCACAAATGGCAATAGCATTACTTACCTTTAGAGAGAGTTCTGTTGTGATAAAACTCAACAATAGCAGGAGGCATGCTATAAGGGGGGTTGCATTTGAGAGCCACTGTATTTCCAACGGTGACAGTGAAGTTTTCATCTTCTTTATCCTCAAACTCCTTAATCTCAATTATTGTGAGCTGGGCAGGCTTAGATGCCAGTCTCAGGGCTCCAAACGATGCAATGCACTGCATAGGCACAGAATATATGGGCACTTTAGATACATCTTAATCAAGCAAGAAAGAAAGTTGTTTAATATGTACATACCAGATATGACAACAGTGGTGGGCATTTAAATATTTCCGAATTTCAGAATCTAAGATTTAGGGTCCTATAGGGTAAATAAAACACCTCCCATGCTGAAACAATTTTTTGCAAAAAGAAATTTCTTTTTGTGCCAGTGGAAATGAGTTAATTTGTTGATATGCTGAGAAAACCATTTCCTGGCAAGGAAGTGTAATGTTAACCATAGGTTCAGGAAAAAATTAATACTCCTTAGTGTCCAGCATTATGCCATCCATAATTGTATCTTTTCGAGACTATAAAGTTAACTAAAACACCTTTCAAGTTTGAAACAATTTTTTTGCAAAAATATATTTCATTTTTTGCCGATGGAAATGATTTAATTTAATGACATGCTGGGAACACAATTCCCTACCAAGGAAGATAATGTTAACCATAGGTTCAGGAAAAAATTACTACTCCTTAGTATTCTGCGTTATGCCATCCATAATTGTATCTTTTCATTACTTACTATAGCTCCTCTCACATCATCATCCACATTCACAAAAAGCTGCCAACCTTCTTGAAATCAGTTAAAAATGTTACTGAACAACACATTCAATATAAATGTTTCAAGCTATTTGCAATTCCATCCATATTACACAATCAATTAACATTTGGCATTGTGAAAAATAATGTCAGTACATTATGAATAGGTAGTGTGCATTTTAAAGATACCACAGTTTGACAAACCCCAATGTTCATGACTATACAAACATGCATAGTATACATATTTATTTGACCTGCCTCATTTTAGCATACAATCAGATTCACTCTGATAAAGTAAAATATATTTATCTAACCTGGCCTACCAAAAGATAACAGAATGTTTTCCATGCAGCACTAGGTTAGAAGCTGGCAAGTTAGACCATTAGCACTTCACCATCAACTGAGTCAAACCGTCCACAGCTCTTGCATTACTAATAGTTTTATTGAGTATTTGCAACAACGACTAAAGGTCCTATTGCTTAGAGCTCTTCAACAATTAAGCTGCACAATTTGAGTTTGAAAATTAATGTCTAATCATTCAGTACAAAGAGTGAGCAAAATAAGACATCAGGAAAATTCTCAGCCTTGAGAAACCTTAACATTTTTCCTACCTGGTAATCTCCAGCCTGTTCCGTGTACACCTTGGGATCCCTGCTGACTTGAACTATCAAGTCTAGCCCATAGAGTTTGGCACTGCCGTCTTCCAGGTGGCCCAGATCATCATCTGCTGCTGAGTAGGGGTCAAGGGCCAACGTTTTTCCTCTGTGCTTCCATGTTACCTGCTCAGCTGTCACGTTTAAGGAGCACTCAAACATGACCTCATCACCAGGAGGCACTGATATTGACTCAGGGCTGCTGTTGAACCTTAACCCCACATCTGCTAGGGTTGAATCATGGAAATGGTACAAAAAGGTCAGTCAAAGAGCTTAGAGGCTTCATTTGAAAACATAAAGTGTCTAATAGATAGTCAGTCTGCAGTGTAATGCATGGATGTCCCTTTAACACATTGAGTGCGTGAAAGATATTATCGTCATTTCTCAGCTCCTAAAATTTTCAATGCTGCAGCTATTTAAATAACTAATTGCCGTCACTCGTATCAGACACCTGCCAACCACTTTTGCTCTGTGAATCACTCAGGAGTGACATCTGTACTCAACGTGTTAAGTTATGTGTTATAGTTATGCTGTCATTCATTAGACATAAGCTGAGCAAGATTCAGTTTATGTGTTTTATTCCTCATGAATATCGACAACTTCCACCAGGTTCAGCCTGGCACTGTTATGTTTAAAAATATTCTTATTTTCAACATATTCTATCACTCTAAAGTATCTGCAGGCTTATTCACAAGTTAAATATTCCAAAGTGGAAGACTGCTTCTGATTTTCAGCCCAGTCAGACTAAGGCAGCCCTGAGCAATTAGAGCAATTACATGTGATATAAAAAATTTAAACAAATGTTACTAATTAGTAACTTTGGTTTAACTCATTAATGAGTTTTAAAATAAAACTCAAAATTCAAACAATTTAGGGATGATTTTAAAATTCAGGTGCTGGATGATGGCAGAATGCCTAGATATGGAGGATACTTAGATACGGAGGATAGAAAGAGTAATAAGGGTGGAGAAGAAAAAAATGAAGAAGTGTTCTGTATGGTGGGGAGGAATGAAAGCTGATGGAAGTCACTAGAAGGAGGCAGTAAAAATGGCTGGAGGATGTAAGAATTAATATGTAACGTTATGCTGAAGAAAGTGTTGAAGGGGTGGTATTTGGTAAGATGGCAGTAGGATAAGAAGAATAGGAATTTTGGAAGTTACTAAAGGAGTTAAAATATACTAACAATTTATAAAGGAGTTCATATTGAAAAACAAATAGTTTTGAGGAGAAAATGAATGAGTAATCTCCACCCGGTCACGGTAATAGTAGGCAAGACTGTCCATTTACAGATTCATATATAGCAGGGGGCAGAAAAATGCATTTATTCAGGGTTGAAATAGGCATCACACAGATAAATAAGCAACTGTTATTACTAACAAGTCAGCCCAAAATTCCTTAAGTTCTTGTTCAATTTGCTTCATCTCCAAAATAATTAAGAGATAATAACTTTAAGCCCATAAGGTTGGTTTGTTATTTGGGGGAGCCCACCAACAACTGAGGTTATTTGCACCATTAATAATAGGTGAGTTGGTAGGGGAATGGTTGTTAGGGTAATGGTGGTAGGCTGGAGATAAACCAAGGGGCAGCATAAGACCACACTCAATAAAAGGTGCCTAGGAGTCCACAGTTTAACATGTCATCCAAGGAATAGAGCACTTCACTTGAAGTGCTCTCCAAATAGCATTCGAGAAGAGATCAGGATTCTGCTGAAAATCTCTTCCACTCACAGGATTAGGGCCCTCCAGATCTAAAGCCAGAATACTAGACTCCACACCACCCTGAACCACAGAAGCCCATATGCTGAAAAGCATACCAAAGCTCTCCTAATCACTTTGGTAACCTTAACCTCACTGAAAGATGGCACAGGGGTTTGGAAGTAATGTTATGGGTCGCTCCTTTCCTCTGGACTTAAGAAATAGTAAAATGCAGGCATATACGAATCCTAAAGATCTCAGCATTGGCTAGATACCCGATAAGAGTTTTAAGTTGATTTACTTTGGCAAATGGTTGGGAGACTTCCCCTGCACAACATCCATGGGTAAGTATAGAATGTTGGGATGGGCATTGGAAAAGGAAACCATAATCACTGTAATTTGTCTCTAACATCCCATTAACAGCACTTATGCTCTGTCAGTCTATAGTCTGCTCGGTGGCTGCAATGGCAAAGGGATAGTAAAGTAAAAGAATAATTATTATTATATTAATACGAAAAATTATGTGATTATAATAGGGACTCAAAAAGAAAGGAGAGGAAACGTAAATGTTATCCTACTACATATTTAGAAATTATAAAAACTTTTTAAAAAAAATTGACACAATTGCAACAAAACTATCAGATGTTTTCACAGAGGAACAACAGAAAACTGTCGGAAGGCTGAAATTATGAATGCTTGTAATCCATTTCCAGACTCTATACCAAATACCTGTCACAGCCATGGAAGATTTTGATTAAGCCACTGGTATTTTAAGTAAAAGTTTATGTCAACTGTTTTTCATTGAACACAAATAAACAGTTCTAAGACAGTAAACTTCCAAAAAAAGCTGAGCACCTTGCCAAATGCACACTAGAGATGGAAGCCGTGGTTTCAGCAGGTTAATAAATAGAGAGAAAGAAAAAGAATGAACTCAATAAAAAGGAATTAATAATGAATAAAAAACAGTAATCTTCCACAGATGTATTTCTATGGCACGACGCACTTCACCACACTGTGGCATAATCATTTGCACATGATTATGCCACAGTGTGGTGAAACGCATCATGCCATAGAAAAGAATTAACATTGTGCACGAATGATTTACCAACATTTTCTATTTTTATTTTGTCTGGCACACAGAGGCGTAGCGAGGGGGGGGGCAGAGGTGGGGGCAGTCCGCCCCAGGCCCGGCTATCAGCATAGGCTGCAAAATTACTTTCCTGAAGCAACGGCGCATTCTTCAGAAGGGTATACCCTAGCAGATATGATTATTGTAACCGATTTCAAAATAAAGCTCTTAAAATATAGTCAATAAGATAGCAGGAGAAGAGTGAGAAGATTAAAAAAGCTACATAAAAACGACTACAAATTTAAATTCATTGTAGTTTTACAAATAAATGAATTATTTCCAGAGTTTCCGCCGTAAATACTAAACGCAATTATCCTATTGGATGGGACATTAAGAAAAAAAGCAGAAGACTAGAGACCAGGAAATGAAGTGTTTTTCTGGTTCAATTTTGAAATTCACCCGAAAGATACCTTCTCCATCAAACAAGGAAGAAGAGATCTCCACAGAAAGTCCTTAGGAAAGCTTTGAGCAACTAGATGATGAAATGAACGACCAATAACAAGAAAGAACCACTTTGGATCAGACTAACATTGAAGATGAAAAGGAAGTCAATAACAAAGATGGCACCCACGTAATAGGTCCGTTTGAGCAAGATCAGCAGATTGTAAGGTTGACTCAGACTCGGGTGCTTCCGATGAAGTAAACGAATTAGCTTTCAATTCTGATATAGGAAATTGGCCAGCCCTAATACCAGAGGGACATAGAACTGACGTTATAAGAAGAGGGAGTGAATATAATCAATATTTGGGAGGGACCCTTTGAGTCAGTACAGAGGTCTGGCGAAATTCCAAAGGGCCAAACCTGCCAGTTAACAGCAACATGGTTTTATAAGCAGCTTCCCAGTGGAGAAAAGGTTATCAGAAAATTAATGGTTTATTCACTTGCGAAAAAATCTGTATTTTTTTCTGTTGCAGACTTTTTTGCCCCAATGAGAAAGTCTCGAGCACATCCAGCTTTATCACACGATTTTATACTTGGTTGAAATTGAATCCTAGAGGGTCTGACTATGAAAGCCCTGAGTTCCATCTTACTAATTTTGAAAAGTGGAAAACATTTGGAGCAAGATTTCTTCGGTGCAAAACAATTAGTTTTGTTCACCAAGAAGTTATGGAGGGAGAGAGGAAGAAATTGAGATACATTTTGTATTGACTCTTAGACATACTTAACCCTTTTTTTGGCCAAGCTAAATTTGCCTTTTCCTGGTCATAGAGAACAAAGTGATTCTGAAAACCAAGGCAATTTCTTAAAGATTGTAAACCTCATGTCGAACTATGATCCTGTTTTGAAAGAGCTCAACATTCGGCTTCAGCTGTCCGTAGAAGCAGAAAATATTCCTGCTTCTTACTTGTCACCCATGGTGCAAAATGAATTTATTTCCCTTCTAAGAAATAATGTAAAAAATGAAATCATCTCAGACATCAAGAAAGCCAAGTATAAGGGAATACTTTTTGATAGCACACGTGACATATCTCACTCTGAACTGATGAGTCATAAGATATGTGCAAATTTAAAATAGGAAATTAGTGGTGAACGAATAATTTTTAGCTTTTAATTCTCTTTGTGGGAAAAAGGCAAGCAATATTGCAGAAGAAATCATTCAGTCACAAGAAAAAATGGCTTGGATATAAAACTATGTCGAAGCCAAGGTAACGACAATGCTGCAACAATGTCAGGCATTTACTCCGCAGTACAGACTAGGATTAAAGAACTTAATCCAAAAGCCCTTTTTATCCCATGTGCCAACCATTCTCTGAATTTGTGTGGAGTGCACGCTTATAGAAGTGTTCCTTTTGTGTCCCATTTTTTGGATCCTTGGAAAGTCTGTTCAAGGTGTTTTCTTCGTAAACACATAGGTGGGATGTACTTGTAGAAGCCGTAGGGGTGACAGTGGAGAGACTCATGATACTAGGTGGAGTGCTCATCATGATACAGTAAAACCTATCTGCCATCATTTCGATAAGTTGGTCGAGGCTGTAGAAAAGTTATGTGATCCTCCTGATAATCTTGATACATAAGGAGCAGCGGAGAGGTTAATGACAAGCATATGCAACTTCAATTTTCTTCGTTTCCTACACTTGTGGTACCACATTTTATTTGAGGTAAATCTTGCCCAGAAATACTTGCAGATTGAAAGAATCACTTTCGAAAAGTATGAGCTACAGCTGAGAAGCTTGAATATCTTTTTAGAAGAAAGTCAGGAAGAACTGGTTAACAATTCTTTGGAATATGCGACTACAACTTGTGCTAAAATGGACATGGATATTGAAAGCAGGAGATGAGTGTTTAAAAAAATGATGCCAGGAGAAAAGGCCAAAGACGCAGCCTTGACTCAACAGCAGGAAGTGAAGCATTCTATGTTTGAGTGCATTGATAAGTTTCTTGTATATCTAAAAACTAGATCAACCTCATTGGAAAATGTTTACAAAGAGTTTTCTGCTGTTCATCCGATGAATCTTGTAAACGCAAGTGATGACAAATTCCTCCTTCTAGTTCAGCAACTAATAAAAACATTTGATGCATTTGAGAAAGAAGAAATGGTGCCAGAAATCATGAGGCTTCGAAGGCATCTACATGTTTCAGGGTTTCAAAAGGCGATGTAGTGTTGTGGTCCGCATTGAATATGCTGCAGTTCATTATCGAAATGGATTTTTAAGAGTTGTTACAACATTTGTGAAGCTCTAAAACTATTTTTGACTGTATGTGTGTCTGTCTCTTCATGTGAAAGACGTTTTTCTAAACTTAAATTAATGAAAAGCTATCTTCGCTCAACAATAAGCCAATCCCGCCTGACAAGCCTAGCCTAGCTTAATATCACTTAATATCAATAGAGAACGCTGTTGCTAAGAGAGTAAATTTTGATGATGTAATAAACAGTTTGCAGAGGTAAAAGCTCGCAAGAAAGAATTTTAATTCTTACTACTGTACTATTTAAATCTTTAACTTTTGGGTTTGATTTCTATTGTAAATAAAATAACGCTGTGAAATAACAAATCTTCATTCCAAATCTATTAAATACCATTGCCAAAGGGATAGCATTCTGACGTAAATTTTCTCCGGTCATAAGCCAGCACTGGGTACTTACATCAAAGTTATTAAAAGTGTAAGGATGCCTTTAACCTATTATTCTGTGAGTGCTGAGATAAATGACGCAATCCATTGATAAATGGTCAATTCTGGGTCTGCAGGAATACAAAAAAAGCATCTTCCCATCATATGTTAATGTTATAAATTCCAAATCGGCCACATATCGAATAGCGCCCCAGGCCCCCAACCATGTTGATACGCCTCTGCTGGCACAGCATGTGTAGTTCTGACCTTAACGCCACAGATTCTGAGGTGTCTCGAAGCTTATGTAGTCAAAATCAAAACTTCCCTTAAAAATGAATGATTTCAAGAAATCAGTGAAGAACAATGAACGTCACTATGAGGAGAATTCGTCATTCACTTAAAATTAGCAGCGATATTAAACCACGCCCGGTTTTCAGGCAACCCGCGTCACACAATGGCTAGAGGCGCGAATTCGTAATATATACGCGTATTCGCCCGTGGTGAGCGTCCTGCCGTGAAAGGACAGGCGGAGATTCAAGAGACCATGGACACCCAATTTAAGACTTTTCTATTGAATTTGATTCGGAAGGTCAAGGAAATTGACGTGAGAATGGAAAATTTGAAAGTGGAGACTATTTTACGAGAGGGAACAAGATTGCTGTAGATGTTTTTCCCACAATATATATATAAGAAACAGGTTTTCAAGATTATGCTAACAAACACCAGAGATTTACAAGTGCTAATGATAACTAAGAAGTTGAGGATGAATGTATTACGGTAGAGTGAAGAAGGTATCGCGAGAGTAATAAAAATTTAGACAGACAAGAGATTATCCTATGAAATTGGAGCAGCGTCACAGGAGAATCTACGTACGTACATACATACATAACCATCACGCCATTTCCTTTCGAGGTAGGCAAAGTTGAGGAATTTAGTTATAGCTGTTAGCTGACTCCATATTAATAATTTCCTCCATAATACCCTATCCTTGCAAACTTCGTTCGCCTTTCTTACACTCATGCACTGGTTTATACACGCTCTCCTATTCTTAAGACTCCTAATATTCATCCTCTTTTTAAGAGTCTTTTCTACCACATTCACTCATGACTTTCGCGGTCTACCTCTTCCTCTCACACCATTCACTCATCTCTATCCACACTCCTTTCTCAAATGTCCTTTTACTGGAGCATCCAACCCACATATTTCATAACCCACTCATTCCTCACCCTATCCATCCTACTTTTGCCGTAGGTCTTCTCAGTACCCCATTCCCACTGAATTTAGCCTAGTCTTATGCTTATCCTGAAATACTCAGGTTTTTCTGCTATACAATAGCGTCCGGAGGAGAAAACTTTTGTGTACTGCGATTTTCGCTTTCATAGACAAACAATCATTCTTAGATAGCCCCACAAACTACCTACCGGCATTTATACGCCTTATATTCTTTTCATCTATCCTACCTTCATTCGCAAGCATTCGGCCAAGATACACAAAAGTCTTCTACTTGCTCAATTACTTCATCATTCACTATCATCATACAATCATTCTAGCCACTCTCCCAATCAAAAACTACTACTTTGGTCTTTGACGCATTTATCCTCAAATCCATACTCGTTGTTGCTTCTTAGAAGTTATCCAGGAGCCCCAGTAATTCCAGTGGACTCTCAGACAGCAACACTGCATAATCTGAGTACAATAGAACTCGCACATTTATATTTTCAACCATTACACCGACGTTATCCCCACAAGCATCTCTCACACATTTTTCCATAAAAAATTGAACAGCCACAGTGACATCACGTATCCCTGCTTTACGCCATTTTACTTCAAACCAGTCACCCAAGAACCCATTAACTCTCAGACTTGCCTTACTATTATCGTAATTCGCCTTCATAACATTCAATAACTGCTCATTCACTCCATAGTCCTTCAAAGCCTTCCACAGCTTATTTGTATTTACCCTATCATATACCTTCTCTAAATCCACAAATGCACAATATACTTCCTTCCGGGTGTCCATACATTTCTCTAGCACTTGCTGAAGTCCGAACAGCTGATTACTACATCCCCTCCCAGGCATAAACCCACTCTGTACTCCTCAGATTCTGACAATAGTAATCTTCCTCGCTCTTTCGATTAATATTTTACAGAACGTATTTCCCAGAATACCCAATAAACTAATTGCTATATATATTTTTTTTAATTCGGTCTATCCACCTTTCCCTATGTACAATGGAACTATTATCGCACTCTCCCAATTCGTTGGAGCAACTGAAGCTTTTTAATAACTCACGCAAGCGACTTATTAGTATCTTACGCCGACACCCATTATCACCCTTGTATATATTACTAATTCTATCACTCATCACACACAATTAAATCAATCAATCTCTTACAATCGCCTCTTTGCCAAGTAAACATATATATTTTCTTATGTTTAATCCATGTATTCGAAACAAACAATCCTTTCTCCAAGCACACTCACTAAGTTTTCACCATTATCATTCATTTGAGGGTCACCAAAAGGCCCAACCACACTCTCAGATGCATTCCGTGTAACACCAACCCAGCCTAATGTCTCCTAATCCAATTATTCTCTCGCCAGGGTCATATACATTCAGTGCCTATCTATTTTCGCCATACATCACTTTTCACACAGTCACTTTCTCTATCTACGGTGCATAACATGACACAATCACAACTCTTCGAACACCTCCTTTCATATGAACCCAGAGCTATCTAGGGGATACTAACTCGTATTTCATCTACATCTACATAATACCCTACAAGCCAACTCAAGGGTGTGAGGCAGGGGGTGAGTAGTCACCAACATGCATTACACTATACCCTATTAAAGTTAGTGTAACTACGACTATTGATCCATTAGCGTAAATCGCTAATGCTTGTCACGAGGCGAAGCCTCACAAGCAGGCACTACACTATAGATATGCTACCAATGTTAGAGGGATCATTAGTATTTATTTGCGACCACATAAACGGACAGAGATTCAAGAGTTATGCAGAAAAAATGCACGGCGTGCTGTACCTACCAGGTGACAGATAAGGATTCAAGTATTAGGGAGCTACTACAGCTAAGATCTACACTACCTATCGACAAACCTAGTTCTTATTGGCAGATGTTATCGTCCCTTATCGTTCGCGGTAAAAATGACATTTTAAATCTGTCCGTTCTTCAGTCTAGTTCCCTAATTTTATTTTTATGATCTTCCTTCTTTCCTTACCTGCATCTTAACTCTCTCATTGTGGATCAAGTTTCACCTAGACTGTTCCGAATAATCCCTTTTTCCATATCCTGACCACAATGCTAACACACCGTCATCAGTTGTAACAACGTCCCTCCCGGTGCGCTTGGCTTCACAAACACGCTAAATATCCACTCGTCTCATTTTCATTTCATTCATCAACTCATTCTCTTTTCCATACACATCTCTCACATTCCAAGTGCCAATTTTCCAGTTCCTATCGCCATGTCCGTCTCTTGAAAGGCAAACCTCATACAGGTTCTGCCGTTCATCACTGCTTCGCCCGACCAACGCTATTGCTTGCTAGCAGTAATTTTGGATAGAGTACGCAAGGTTACCAGCCTTACCAGTACTTGCGCCACGTACAGCTTTCCCTGCTTAGAGTTACGGCGCCCTACCGGTCAGTTTTGGCACATTTTCGCCAGTATTCCACAAGAGAAGCCAAAGCCTCGTAATACCCTAGGCCCGCCTTCGATCTTCTAATCGAGCTAAGATTCCTTCTAAAAGGATCACCTTGAGAGCCAGCATATGTTGCCCCCGACCCACCACTAGGAGATATATGCAGTGTACTGGGATACCGGGGCGCCTAAAAGGAGAATCTAAAGAAGAAATATTTATGCAATGGAATGTAAATTAGAGGGAAGCGGTTCGAAAATGTGGAAAAAAATTTTAACTCACCACATTATTCTATTGAGCAGGAATTCAGGAATAAATAATAAAGCTGCAGATGTTACCCAAGGCAATGTATCGACTGGGAGAACCCCTATATTACGATGAAGGGTTGGCTTAAATTAAGGAAGTCAAAGAAAGTGACGGATCAACGACGGGATAAGGAAAGTTGAAAGACATCGAAACGAAGCTGCCCTTTCAGTGGGCGCAGAAATAGCCGGGAAAAGGGAATATAAAAATTCAACAGCAGGGCTAATAAAGAACGAGATGGTAGGCTTTGGCAGATAGAAACCCGTCAAAAGAAAGTTCCGAATGACGTAGATGGCACTGAAATCAGTAGAGGATAGAATAAAATGTATTTATCCTGAGGGCTGAAAAGTTAGGATGGTTTAGGAATGCTTATCAGATCCATTTGTTTTAAAAAGACAGGGAAGGATGGAATAAGTCATACATTCGTGGAAATGATTGAAACTTTTATCCAAACAAAAGTTGACACAACTTCAAGGATACTGAAAAAAACCTCCAAGAATCATTACGCACGACGAAATCCAATTCAATATGATATAAGTGAAATTTTTTTAAAAGACAAAAATAAAGAAAAAAGAGCACCTTTTACAGTGAAAACATTCTACGGGAGGTTCATTAACATCTACGTATTACCCTGCGAGCCGCCTCTGAACTCCAGGAACAAATAAATTAACGAAGATGATAAAGGTGAAAATATACAAAGGGAAATTTGGAACCATAATTCATGGGGGAAGGGGTGTATAAAGACGCCACTAAGATACCACTTTGCACAGGAGCTTCTCAAAATGCAGGAGAAAAAACTACATAATTGAACTTGGAATCTGGTCTGTGATGTAAGCTCACCTAGCAGAATATAGGCTGACTTCGTGACAAACATAATCGCACCAGTTTTCTAGAACGAGATAAGATAAACGAGTAGGTACTTCACAAGCCAATATTGAAGACACGTCCATCCATGTAAGAGAATTGATCGCAACACAAAGACATTTCTTTAAGGGAACTAAACAAAAGAGAGCAAAATCAATAAAACTTTAATATAGAAAAGTCTTCGACCAGAATACACCCCCTGTAACCGAGGAGAAACTGTTGTTGCTGAAATGCTAACACGCGTAGCTGTACCGGAAGATGATATCTAACACATTAAGCCGCTGCCAGGGATAGGAACAACTAGTAGGTACATACAAAAATATTACAAAAGTAACCTCTTCTTTTAAAAAATAGAAACTAAACACTAAAAAACTAAATGGATAAAGTAACCAAAATGTCGAGTAGATGGAACACTAATCAGCTACCGCTTCAAATTAAGTTGCAAATCATTTTTTTTGGCCATTTAATCTCTATTTACTTCAGTTAATTAACTCCTTCCGATGCAAGATATTGTATCACATGTTTCCAACAATTCCAAGTCATTACTAGAGAGAAGGAAAATACAGAAGAGAATACATATAACACTGAGTAAAGTGTGGATAGATTAAATTATGCTTTTAAAACAGTTCTCATGATGCTGAGATTGATGATGAGTTTAGGTTCGATACTCGGCAGGCTGGATGATTGGGTACCACCAGATGAAGCAATTTGTTACAATGTTTCTGGGACACTTTGCGGCTCTTTCACTTGAAGATGACTTTACTTGCATGCATTTTGCCTCACGGGTTAACTATGGGCTTAACATACTTAAAAATTTCACATACAAATTTATAAGAAAACTTGGAGAAAAGTAAAAATTTTTGTAAGAAATGTTCTCAAAGCAATGATTGGCAAAGAAAGTTTGTATTGAAAAAATGCACTGTTAGCTCGTAAACGACGAGAGTAAACGAGCACCTAATGCAAAACTCTTATGAGTTTTTACGCTTTTTACTGTTATAATCGTCAATCCATCGGCTTTTGTGTGTCAATTGACCTTTGTAATTCATCAACTTTCCTCTTCTTCTCTGCATGGGCAACTTGCATTGCTTTAACACGCTCCAATATTGCCTGAGCAAGACTGAGAGCTCCTCAAGATTATTTTTTAACACTGCTGCCTTCAGTCTCTCGTTTGCTCCAATTCAATTGAAGAGTTTCCAATTTTTTCTCTTTCCATTTTTTAATCATGAATCAATTTGCGTCCATCTCCGCCAGCCATGACTCACAGAATTTGCGCTTCCTCATAAAGTACACCACCTGTCCACCAAAATCGCATGAGGGTGTCACGGAGATGAATATTAAAAATTTAATGAAGGAAAAAAGACTGGAAAGTATGTCGCACACGTAATACCATGGAGGAAACCAACTTTGGTAATACTTATAAAAGCGTACCAGGCAATTATACCAGGCATTGGTAATACTTACAAGCAAAGGGCTACGAGATAGAAAAGACGCATGCAGTGGGGCCTCTCGCAGTAAAGCTACATTAGAATGGAAATTTGAACAATTTGTTACCAAAATCCGAGAAGACTGTGTCGCATAGTCAACTTTTAATTTATTTCGCACTTAACTGAATAAATTTTTGACAATGTCGAGTTCTCTTGTTATCTCAGTATTAAGTCCATAACGGTCTCATTCTGTGCCAGCTTTCAGGTATTAAATTATCTCAATATCTGAAACTTTGTATTCGTTTTTGATTAAATGTATGTACAGTGGACATCGGCGGGCAAAAAAATAGCAAAAAGTGGCCTCCGAAAAGAAAAAGCAACATTTGAGGCACTGAGAGTGAAAAAATTAACCAAATTACTAAATAAGTAGTAACCCGTTCCCCTCCCTGCGCTGCGGAAGCCTTCTCTCCAACTCAATGAAAATTATGACTCAAAAAAGGAAATCGACGGCAATTTTTAATTAATAGAACTCAAACAAATGCTTTGCATTTTAAAAGTAAATTCGAGCGTCTTATATTGAAATAGATTCAATATTTTCCTCATACAGCCCAAATTAGTGAAATTAAATCCATAATCATCCACAAAGCGGTAAAATTATGGAAAGTATTTAAGATATACCTAAACTTTAAAGGTAGTTCGAGAGAAAAATCAATTCACCTAGAATTTGATAAATTTGGCCTCATTTTAAAGAAAAAGCTCTTTTTAAAGCTCATTTTAAAGGAGGGGGAATATTTTTCCAATTATATCAAAATACCAACCCCTTGACGAACTACTTTTCGAGCAATTTGCCTAAAAATATAAGCTGTTTTACGTGGGATAGATTATGGCTGTGCGCTCCAGAGGGAGAATATTAAACAAATTAGGAACTTCCAACACCTAGATTTCGTCAAAAAACTAACGGTGTGTAGATTGCACGATTTCTTAACTATTTATTAAAAATAATCTATTACTCAGCACAGTAATTTTTACAGAATCGCAAAAAAAACCTGCTGTTTTGAAGGGTTTTCAGCCGTACGGCGGGAAAAAAATGAGTCGAGTTAGAGACTTATGGAGCTTTATTCATTTAATTACTGAGAATGTTGGTTATATATAACTATAGCTTTGCGCCATTAATATTACAATATTTATTTCATAGTTCTTTCAGACGCTGAAGTCAAAACATAAAATTTGAAAATGGTCTCTATTATGACTAGGAAACTATCTCGCTCAAACCACCTATGAATTCTTGAATAAAACAAGAGCTCGGAGCATCGAAGAAAATATCACTTGCACACTTCATACAATATCGCAGAGGTGAAAATCAACCAAAAACGTGCGTAAAGACACTCGTCAACTGAGTGATAGTGGTGATACTGAATAAGTGAAAGGTAAAGAAAATGAGAACTCATGGTCAGTAGCAGGAACCATAAAAATGCAATGTACATATCAGAGCTGGAACAGGCCGGGCGACAGTGATGCAAGGATAGAGATAGCGAAATAACCAACGAAAAGAAACGCTTGGCGGATATATTAGCAAAAAAAAAGGTAACCGGAATAATCCACCAGCACAACAAGACAAAATACTACAGCTGCTAGCATCTACATGGGTAGTGAGGGAGGGGGAAGATTTAAACTTACCTGCAAAAGCTGCTGTTGCCACTATCACGAGCCAAAAAGTCCAGGAGAAAGGTGCCACCACCTCTCGGCAATCCATCGCACTACGGCTGCCGCTGGCATCCCTAAGGAAGAGGAGGCAAAAATTAGACTTCGAAATCTATAAGGGACCGCACAAGCAGTAATCGGTGCAGGTTCATGGAGGTCATAAGTAACAGTGCCGCTGCACTAGGTCCCGCGCTTATGGGCTTAACTTTTTCAGACGGCGCGGGGAAGCCCGTACCCTCGTGTAGGGCATGGGTGCGCCCGATCCTGCTGATCTTATATACATGTTTTTGGATTTTTCCCGCACCATCTGAAAGAAGCCAACTGGAGTGGCCCTGTACTTGTGGGTCCCGCTCACAAAATAGGACTCAGCACTTTCAAGTTTTCAATTAGAAACGTAATGCAAAAACATATTACATGCTATGCCATAAAATGTCTCCATATGCTTGAAGGATGGTATTATATCAATGGGGGAATGCTATGTTAAAAAAATGTTAATGCTATGTTATGCTCGAGTGCTTGCAACTGACCTCAGCCTCGCCATAAGCGAATGCTCCCGAAATACCTAATATTTCTACATGCACTGTCATACAGTGTTAAACTGCCAAACTATTCCGTGGAGTCAGGACTCCACAGAATTTGCCACAACATTCCGTTTAATTTTTAAAATTATTTTTCTCTGTAGCCTATTTTACTCCCCGACTTTCATTTGCATAGGACGGCTCTGATAACTAATTAAGGTAACTAGTCAGTAACTAGTTAAGGTATAACAGAATATGACGCGGCTCTGCTGTGTGATTCGATGAGTGAATTTATGTTCCTAGTCTTCTACCGTTATTATCGCGAATAGTGCGGGAGAAAAACGATTCTTGATATGCAGATGTTCGAGAGCACAGTTTCCTTAACTTTACGCTGTTGATCAGCCGATAAATATTGTGCCAGGAGAGAATTTTTTTCTTCTTCTCCATCAGCCCCAAACTCCAACTATCAGTACCTTTTCAATCACCTTCAATAACAATGGCCTCATCCCTGTTTCTTATTTCGCTACATCCAGTTCGTTCGAAGTAATTTCTAAAGGAACACGCAGCTTTCTTTGTACCTTCCGTTCCATTATTACTACGTCTTCATCTCGGTTGGGCTTCTAGAATGTTCAGCCGAAAGTGAGGATAAAAAAGAACGGACATATCTTTAAGGAGCTCATTCAGATATCATACGATGAAATATGCCAATTACTGAAGCAATTATAATGGATGCAATTCCCAGAAGGCCAAATGAACGTGGTTGGCATATCGATAGAATAATATGGGGAATTCCAGAGGCAGAGGAGAATAGACACGATATAAGCGAGGGAGTAGGAATTGTCAATTGACCAAAAAATATTAAACAGTCATTTGAGAACGGTAATCACTGATAATGAAATTTGGTTTAAATATGATTCTAAGTTCTACATCATAGCTATACTAGCGCATCAATTTCAAGGCAATGCTTTGGATTCAAATACGCAATAAAACAAGGAGCCGAAGAGAATATAGAACGAAAAAAGAGCATTCAACACCATAATGGGACCAATAAAATAAGAAAAAAGAGAAAAAATGGTAATTAGAAGGCATCAATGAAGTCAAACAAAGAGCAAATTATTTTACCACTACATTAGGTAGCATACCAGGAAGGAAGGAGGATGTTTGTAACATTAATATTTATGGGCTTGGAGAAAACCTAAATACGGCTATAAAATAACTGCACAGTAAAATTCCATAAAAAATTATTTATCCTGTCCTAGGTTTCGACTTCAAACAGACCTTTTCAAGATTGAAAGGTTCACCTTGAAAATGTCTGCTTGAAGTCGAAACCTGGGATGGAAAAAATTAAAAGTTTCGTGGAATTCTACAATGTGAAATTATTTTCAAATCGCGAAGTGGTTCCACCAAGTCAAGCCTGATGATTTGAAATATATTCTAAAAGAGATGTTTGAAACAAACCTTTGAAATCACAGGAATTTTTTTGGATAGGATTACGGAGAGACAGTATCAATAGACCAAATCCAAAATAATCGAATCGCCTACTAATAACTGCAAGTTAAAAAAATAGACAGAAGACATTGAGGATCAAGTATGAGACGCAACCATTTCAGAATCTGGAGTGTCGGGAAGATCTAGAAGTCCAGGGACTTTGATTTGTTGAGAGAAGCATTAGATTTTTCAAGGAACCCTAATAAAAGTTGTTTTTTTTTAATGTCACACGTTGACTATTTGATTATACTCCCAAAACAAAAGCTTTTAAAATACAGACGATGTCTATAGCCTTACTGTCAGTACCGTAACGGATCATATATAAAATTATTGGAATGCCAAAGTAATTCCGATTTCCAAACAACTATTTGGTGGGAAAAAAATAAAACTTGTCTGCCGTAAAGCCATTTTAAGCCATTTAAAGCCATTTTAAGTTAGTTCGAGCGAAAAATCACTTCGCCTAGAATTTGATGAATTTGAACTCATTGTAAAAAAAAACTCCCAACTTTCCAATTCTATCAAAATATTAACCCCTTGCCGAATTACTTTTCGAGCAATTTGCCTGAAAATATAAGAAAGTTTTACATGGGATTCATTACGGCTGTGCGCTCCAGAGGGAAATTGAAAAAATTAGGAATTTATAACACCCAGATTTCGTCAAAAACTAACGGTGTGTAGTATGTATGTTTTCTCAAATATTTATAAAAATAATCTATATCTCACCGCAGTAATTTTTACAGAATCGCCACAAAACCTGCTGTTTTGGAGGCTTTTTAGCCGTACGGTGTGAAAAAATGAGCCACGTTAGAGACTTAAGTCGATATATTTATTAAATTACTGAGAATTTTTGTCATATACTACTATATTTTTGCGCCATTAATATTACAATATTTACTATATACTTCTTATAGACGCTGAAATAAAAAAATAAAATTTGAATATGGTCTCCATTATGACTAGGGAAATATCTCGTTCAAATTACCTACCTTAAACAGTAGTGGCAGTCGAAAGGCGTGACATGTATTTTTTTCCAGCGTCCACGAGGTAGATGGTGATTTTACAAACCCTTCCGGACATAGCCAAAGGAGGCATTCGCGCGTATATACCCAGCGCAAGGGTTTTTGTGCCCCCTTCCCCCTACAGCCCGACCCCCGCTGCGACGATCCCGCACGACACCCGAGAGCATTCAAGAAGCGGGAAAAAATCACATGTACAGTTCGAGACCGTACACCCACCCACTGCGTAATCCCCGTCGCCAGGCTTGTCGCTCGTGCGGAAACAAAAGAGTCGAGTCCCTACCTCAGCTCACGGGACGCGCGACGGGTGAAGCCAAAAAAGCAAGATCGAGGATCCTTTAGAGAGTTTTACTTCCTCCTGCACAGAAATCCCTTGCGGGAAAAAACATTTGACGACCCCCCTGGGCAGGGTGGCACCCTAGCGAACCGCTCCGATCTCCGGTTGCACCTCTTGCCCTTCGTTAGGGTGCAAAGCAGGGATTGGAATGAGATACGGGAAAATAACATTTTCACACAGAGCTCTTCCCCGCCATTAGTAAATCCACCGGACACAATCGGCGTAATAAATGAACGTAACTGCAAAAATGTTTCTTCTTTTTTAATACTTCATCAAAATAAGTTAACAGTACATAAAGATTGAAAATTGACGCAATGAACGCCTTCCTCCAATTACACATGAAAATAAGTGATTCCATGAGATTCAATAGCGCAGCATGCTTCCCAGCCACGTTTTCAGGCTCCTCTACGCTTTGAGTCCCCCTCTCAATTTCCGTCTTAAACCCAGTTAGTCATAACATCCTTCACCGAGGCGGGATACGAACCCCCGAGCTGGGTTACTACGTCACGCCGCAACAGTGGGGCAAAACCCCACTTTAGGCGGACAAAAGTCCAAAAATGAAAGTTTGAATTAGGGTTTCTAAAATAGTAGGTTGGGTAACCTGATGTTTGAACTACGTAACGGTGTATTTCGCAGGTTGGTAAGTATACACCTGCGCGTAGAAATGAGTGTCAAAGCGAGAGAAAAGCGGAGCACTGGTCCCACGGCCGCAGACGCCGAATTGGACGGTCGATTTGAAACGATTAGTGCAGCATAGTAGTGTCCTCTATTTTATTTTTTTAACTTTCAATCGATTAAAATAAGCAAGTAGAGTGTGAATATGATTTTAAAATTTATTTTTAAAATAAAATACGCGTGGAGTAATTAATTATCACGAATAAAAATTTATTGATTTTTCAAAATGAAAAGTTTTAATTATTTAGAGAAAATTTATATAATCGGACGGAATGGTATCGTAATTTTGAGATATATTATTCATTTAAGTATGAGCTAGAGATTGTAAAAGAAATCAACTGCTATTGAGTTGCAAAAGGACTGTTACGATATAAAAGTTATTATGCACGAGAGGCGGATAGGAAATTCATCCGGGCGCTATGGCCGCATGGCAACGGGTAAACTATATTATAAACAATTTCAATCATGGAAAGCAAATGCAAGTACCGTAAATAATATCGGCTTATGAAGTTATTACTAGTTTGTAATAAGTCAAATTTGGATGCGACATGTATTATGTCCACTCTGGGATGTTTGTTATGGGTGGAAGTGGTGATGTTTGTTACACCAGGGCTGAGATTTTTGAAATGTGAAACTTCTGTGCAAATCGTATAATTTTTTCTATGAAACATGAAAATATTTTGCAAAGGTGATTGCAAAAATAATTTTGTAAATTTTATAGCAGATTCATTTTCGACGACCATCTCAATTTACGTGAACATTTTTAATTTGATTCGTTCAGATTATTCTACTAAAAAATAATTTTACTGTCAAAAATTGTAGGCAAAAATAATAAATTTTGCAAAAAAATCATAAAATACAATAGATATTGCAAATTTGATATCAGCTTTCATTTAAGCAATCAAAAAAACACACATGCCTACTTTGGAGTTATTTGTACATTTTTTGGACTTTTGTCCGTCTAAAGTGGGGTTTGGCCCCACTGCGCGCCGGCGTGTTAGCAAGGCTACAATGACTGACTATATAGCAGTGAAGAACTGGACGAGCCTGACACCTCTTGTTTAACTAGTAAGGGTTAGTAATTAAATGAATAGGTTGCAGCTTAGTAAAGGGTAGGGAAAGTGGGACAAAGAAACATGGCTCAAGATCTTGGCAACATCTATACAATATGCGTGGGCTATTGGATAACTCCAGGGGGATTGGTTAGTTGTGTCTATTGAGCCAACACGTAACAATAGAGGGAATACAACTGCAAAACGTTATCAAAAAGTCGGTAAAAACTTTACGACAGGCACTAGCTCCCCAGGGACTTCTGTGAATCCCCTATCATACTTTTTCTCTCCGATTGTGACCAAATACTGGGATAAAATGGATCATTGAGCTTTATTTTCTATAACTTCCACTACATAAGCAAGAAATGCACACATTTCGGTAACTTCACCACTAGTCCACAACATAAGTGGAATCACGCAGAGGTCAAACCATTTCAATGCCTCCCCCTTGCCCCTTGAACTTCCGGTGTCTGTGGCTAAGTGTGGCTAACAGTCGCACTCCCCGCCTCCGCATTGATGGAATCAGACACCTCTTGAAGGGGGATACCAATCCCTTCACAAAAAAACACTATGGGCGATCATTGGTTGGCTAGGGGAAATGAAAAGAGATAACCGTACAAAATACTTTCAGAAATTGTTGGAAATAATCTCGACAATCCACTACTTCGTAATTACGTACTTCTTTTATTTTTTCTTCAGTTATATAAACTCTCTTCACTGCGTATCTGTTGCTGTGTAACCGATGTAACTGTTGATTACTTCTGAACTGTTATGTTGAATAAAACGTGTTAAAAATACAATATCTCCTTATCTGTGCTATCGGTGTCTACTTTAAATATATCCCTCTTCGAACAACTGGAATTTACAACAGAAATATTAAGCTTTTGCCGAAATGCATGACTAGAGTCGCCACCACGAGCTATCGTCAAGAATGCAAAGAGTTTTATCCATATCAAAGAACCCTTTTTTGAGATAATGGTTAAATTTTCAGAGATTACGATAGCTGACGTGCCATTGAAACGTCTAAGAAAATATGTACATACTTTTCTTTAAATATTCTTAACCGGAATCCAACTTCGCTAGCCCCTATTCTCTTCCTCTATTTCCTCGGTTTTCTAGCAAGTTTCATTTAAATATTCCTTCAACAGTATCACGATCGATGTAAGTCTTTAGAATGCATGCATCACCACATTCATTGCTCGGTGATCCTCGTATCGAGGTGATCGATATCGAATCCATCCTTCTGCGCTTCCGCACTGCAACCACTACTATGATTGTGGCATAAATTACTAAATTGGTTTCAGCTGCTTCTGGAAAATGCTGAGGAATTAATTTTCTTCGGAATCACATTAATGTACACCTACTGATTACATATTTTAGGTGAAAAATTATTCCTTCAGCTTTTTAGAGATTTTAGCTATTATTACATATAAGAGGATACCCAAGTCTAATAGCGCAAGCGATATCAGTTGTCAGTCTCTTCACCTCAAATATCCAACGCAGCCAAAATTAAAATCTGCTGTAATCAGATTAGCTTTCAGGATGACTCATCCATTCCTCCTACTTCCTGTTTTAAACACCCATCGCGTGATAAATTCTATTTCTAACTAAGCGATTCGCAGGTATCCCCTAATACTACAGTCACACGATTACGAGTTCGAGAAAAATAAGGAAAAGAACAATGGGGAGGGCGTCAACGAAGCTGGAACTATTGTTATTCGATTCTTCAGATTAGGTCACGCCGTGTGTTTCTTTCGCCAGACATCTCCCAGGGGAAATCGTACACCCTTGTCGTTGGAAAGATATGACGGTACACCTCATTAAAGGTAATGAATTAAACATAAGCTCTCTAATGGAAGAAAATTGGCAATAATGGTGGAAACGAATGACAAAGTAATTCGGCTATTTAACCCTCTATTTACTGGCCAATTGTTTTTACATGTGCATAATTTTTTCATTAGATCAGTATCTTTTGCGTTTTTAGCCTAGTAAATACATAGTAATAGACAGCCAAGTTCAGTGCGCTTTCATTGTTTTTTGGTTTAATTTTTTGAAGCAGTTCGATAGGTGGCTTAGAGAGGACTCTGAGGCATAGTGTCACTTTGTTTACGGATGGCGGATTGTTGGGATTTCCGATGGTTGGTATAGAAAAAGATTGATTGCTCGACTAAAAATGGGCAACAGATCTTGCGTAGTTCCTGGATTATCCACAGGGTATTCCGCAACCGTGTGAAAGAACAAAATATTAGGTGTGAAGAACAGAGGCTTGTTTAAGGCTAATGTAAGTACACTCTTGTATTCTTCACGTTACCGTATAGCAAGGCATGGTCGATGATGATGATTACCTATAATATTGCAGACCTCTTTATTATTTTGACATATTCTGGTTTTTCTTCTCATATGTGATATAAATTTCTTTGATGTGATCATTGAAAGTATGTACTAGCGAATTCAAGTGCTCGTGAATTACGCTCATTACCCATACTGACGCTAATGATTTTGTTTTGTAGTCGTGATCGTTCTAATATTATCACTTGACGAATAAAACCATTAACCCCTTCGTAACTAGCCGTAATTTCCCGAAGTTCAAAATTGAAAAAAGCGAAAATATGTGTGGTACATATAGGGATCATCTGATTCAACTGACTCATTCATGACATTGGCGCCGCGGTTGGCAGATTCAAAAAAGGTATCACTGGCATCACGCCGAAGTTGGGAGTCTCCTATCATCCTTATCCATGGTAATAGAAATAGATTTGGCATTAGGGTAAGCCGAAGTCCATGGTCACCTAGTAAATAAGTGTTGAACATAGTTGCCATTGTTTATGATTGGGAAATATTGTTCATTTGGGAAATGAACCGGGTAAATATGATAAATTTGCGACTGCGAAGCAGTATTAATTGCTAAGTAAAAAGTGCATTACTTCAGAAATTGTCTCAGTATCCTACGGTTCACATGAGTAAGAAGGATCATCTAAAAAAGAGAAATTTAGAAATAATTGAGAGCTGAGATTTTAAAAGGCCATCTATAAATTATGGTGATTCAGGATATCATTGGCATTTAGATTTCATCATATTGTTTCTAAATTCTAAAATCCAAATAGCCAACCATCAAAAACCATTATCATTTTTAAACACAGGTTCTGCATACAATTAAAAATTAACTAAGGAAAGCCGGGGCAACCAGAGGGGAGTCACAGAGCGAGTAGCAGCACCTTCACGGGCATTTACCGAAAGTGATGACTTACTATGTATTATTCGAAATTAAGTTGATGCAATGTAGGGCGACATACCCGACAACATATCTGCTGCGATTGCATGGACCTCAATTATTGCATATCCATTTAAAACACTGAGACATTTAATTACATACTAACTTAATTAAAGGAACATTTGCATTTTTGGGCACGCAAAACTAATTTTTAACGATGAAGGGCCTCAAGTAATTTATAGATAGTAGGACAGCTAAATATTAGGTAGTCGCGCACAGCTGCCCACGAAACTTACAATTAGTGTTAGTTTTAGTGCGTTTGTTGAGAGAAAAAATACGACAAATGAAATTATCACGGGCTTCCGACCCGGTCAGGATCTCCATCTCCATAGTAAGATAGTGCCTCAATATAAATGAAGACTGGAAATGCTGAGAACATTCGGCAGACTCGGCACTGATTCCGCTGACACTGATTCATTGCTAAAGAATCACGTGATACACATGTCCTCAACTAACACTCAATACACGTAACATTTCGTGCGCCATCCTATAACTATTTTAGGCATACGGAATTCGTATAAAACACCGCTGATAGATCCATCAGTCAAAGCAATTTGTCAGCGGTGCTTTAGCATTTGGGCCTCAACTCCCCGACGCAAAGATCCCTGCCAGATCCAAATCCTTAAAGGGGGAAATGTGTCTTCTCACATAAACGAGTAATCAACTACCCATGAAAAACGTTGATAACTTGACTAATGAGTGAGTTTCTGGCTGGCTACTAATCTGATTGAACTCAATTGGTGAAATTTTTATTTTCTAGCATTATTTCGCTGCATCCAGATAAAGAGATGCAATATTAGAAAAATTATTCGAATTTTTCCGCAGGTAAATTCTGCAGTTAACAATAAATAAAAGATCAATTTTGAAGCACTTATTCGGTAAATGAACTAATGAACGGCAAGTCATGATAATATGGAGTGCAGAAACTTGTATCTCAAAATTACAGGTCAGAGGAGTTCATTAACATTTAGTTCAGTAGCCCTTTTGGTCCCCATTTCGGAAATTTTCCTTGACAGAAGACACCGCGGCGGGGAAATTGGTTAACAAAACACTTGATCGGAAACTGGGATAATCCTATTTCACGACCCAGTCGAGTCACCCGATCTATTTACGCCGAGTTCCCTGTACTTTGGATCAATATAAAAAATTTGACAATCAATTGATAAATATTAAATATCTGAATTTGTATTATAAACTTTTCTAAATGTTTTTAATCCATGCTTCGGGGGCACAGTATCAATTACGATTAATAATATAGTATTGAAAGTGTTCTTCGCTTGACACCGTCAAGGATTCTAAGAAAATTTTACCACGAAAAGTTCAAAAAAGGACGTTCAGCCTCCCTCCGGTTCACCGCAGGCCAATAAGGACGCCAGTTTCCTTCGCATACTCCCCTTTCTCCATCATCCTCTTCCCTGATTATCCACTTATCTTTAATGATTCAAACGAGTTGAGAGATCCGACGCCTCACACACACGTTAACTGCCACTCTGGCATCTCCACTAATGCAGAATTCCTCGACCTTGAGTAAAATATACACGCTAATCGGCATGCATGACATACGCTGAGCTCTAAATTTGGATCAATTTTTGAGGTTGATAAATGCTTGCGTCTGATGCTCGCCAAAAATTCATGTTGACAGCCCTCCATGTTCTTAAGCTTTGGTGCGTTCTATTTTGAAACTGGTATCAATTCACGGCGCATGGATTGTTGTGTCTACATTTTGTGGGAAAAAGACGGTTATTTTTTGTCAATATTTCAGTCTCCCGCAGGGCTGTTAGTTTTTTTATGACAAGTTACCAGTTTTGCTAGTTTTTCTTCAGTACTTTAACAGAACACCTCATAACTAAGGAGTTGGGTATGAATAATACTGAAATTTCCCAAGATAAGCTATGAAAAACGCCTAAATAAGTAGTTTAAATGGCCATGTTAATAATGATCAAACCACTACTACAATGTAATCTATCTCGTCTTAAACAATGTCACACCCTTCAACGTCAGCCGAGTACTCAATATATTTATTTTAAGAACTATGACAAGTACCCTTATTTCAAGCTACGTGATGATTTTACGGCTGGTGTCCTAACACCCCCCGCCACACGCATATTGAGGCTGCTTGCGGGGTAGTTTGAAGATGTAGATATCTAACGAGAATAGGATCATCCTAGAGCTTGTTACTTTTTCTTGGGTGGCGATAAACTCATGCCAGGAATAGTTCTATTCATTGGTATCTTAGCGGACAAGCTTGTAAACTTAAGTAAGACGGGGTTTGGGGAATCACGGAGCGCAAAACGGGACAAGTATCGCACAACTAAAGTGGAACGGTCATAATTAGAATGGTGCAACATTATTAGACAGAACTGACAATTATTCTTAAATGAAGGTTTATTGGTATCTAGACTGTACGTGGTAAAGATTACAAGGGGTTTACCACAAGATTAAAGAGAGCCAAATGAGAATAGAGCAGACAATAAGGACGTGGCACAAGACTAAGAGAGAGAAAGCTGGCAGGGATCCTAGACATGTAGGACCAGTTTAGTTCCACCGCACCATCGTATCGGCGACCGCAACGTGCTTCGTATTCAAATACGAAGTTTTGCTAATATTACAGTCTAGGTGGATTGGTTACTTCGGGAGGCGGCCGACAACCGAGATGATTCACACCATAGAGTGCAGTGTGTGTGCTGTGGGAAGGTTGCTACGCAAAGGGTTGTTAAATTGGAAAGGAGGAAGAGTGGAGAGAAACCTAGCGTCGGCACTTCCTACTTTAAACGAAAGACGCCAAGGGGACCGAAGTTTAACTTCCCATTCGACGGACGGAGTACCACATTTGAAGTGCCCTCCACATGGCACCCCAGTAGGGACCGGCATTCAACAGGAAAATCTCTGGCTCTACCGGGATTCGAACCTAAGTCCTATGGATGGGAAGCCAGAAACTAAGCGAACATAAAATAAAAACTTAGCGATACCATTGAATGGATTTGTTTATTGTTTCAACTAGTTTCGCTGTACTGCAGCATCTTCAGGAAACAATTGTTCAGGTAAAATATTTCCAGTTGTATCGCAAAGTTTATATTCGACGTTCTCTTAATTCCAAAATGTTAAGCTAAGTTAATTCTAAAAAGCTAGTACCTACTCCAGCCAGCAGAGCACACCAAACCGATTCACTATATTACTTTTTTATCCCACTTGTCTCTGAATCGCTTTCAATTGACACTCAGGCAAAATTGAAAAAAAAATTAGTTCTTAGCCACGAAAAAATTTTCTTTCGCCTAAAAACCTCCCGGCTGGAAAAAAACTTACTTTTAACATTCCCATACTATTAACCTGGCCGGTGGCTGGATCACAATTCCGAATGTAGAAGGATTAATCGCTTCTTCCGTCGGAACTTATCAAGCGCAGCATTAAGTGCCCGGGCACAGGTCATCAAACGGCGGACTTGTTGGCGCCTTTCGTTAGGAAAGGGCCGACGCGTCGACAAAACGATCACTTTCCAGCGCTCCTTCATTCCGACTCTCCGGCACCTCACCAATTATTCTCGCACATGAATACGCGAGAAGCATCTCCGCACAGTAACTGGCATTAATGATGATCGCACAAATTACCAAATTCATCACAAAATTATTTCCTCTGTGCCTGCGTTCGGTGAAGCACTCTTCACGGATGGTAGATAGATACAATATTTCGATGCAAGATCTCTCACACTTCGTACCCCTGCCGCACGTGAAAGAATATCCAAGGCTTAACTTTGCGAATAAAGAATAAATACGTGGCAGTAAGGACGAAATATCTGCCTTTCGTAGCCAAAAAATAGAAGAAAAGCTCCATGTACTTAGGTATAACTTTGGCATAAGTGACGTCGAAGGATTTATCCTCGTAGATACTGACATATATCGTTATTTCCTTGAGAGTAGGTACTATCCTTCATGAAGGACAGAACTCTTAAATGTAGTAACATCGAGCCCCTGAAATCCTGGTAGGATGGCAGGGTACCGCGGTGATATGCACATTGGTCCGGCATGCCTAAGGTCCGTCGTACAATTTCCGGTCCAGGAGGATTTTGATGTTACTGCAATTTCTATCCCTTTCCTTTGCGTCAGTAGTGAACATCTATTTAAACTAGACGGAAAAAAATCACGAGAAAAAGCGTACAGGAAAACGAAGATGTGATTATATGAATCTGGTTTCGACACGCAAAGGAAAGGAAGTCGCAAATAAACTAAGAAGCTAGTTGAGAAAGGAATACAAGTGAAGAGTAGCAGCAAAAAAAATCTCCGGATATTCGAACTGCTGATGGCGATGAAAAATTTCAAAATCGATTATTGCCCTCAAGACTGAACGATCTCGTTTTGATCGACGGCCCCGCCGACTGAAGAACAACTTCTCAACAGTATCTACGTTTCCAGCTTAATGTGTCGCCGCTGACATGATTCATGGAATTCACGGCGAGCCAAAATAAAAAAATACGCATCGAAGTGGGGGAAGAAAAATAAGGAGTATGGAAAAACTGATGTTGAACGATCACTGAAAAGTCCCACAAACGGGCAAAAAGGAGCAGAAGCGAAAGAAATAGAAAGCGAAGTTTCCAAAAACGGAAAAATCCACAGCGGTGCCGACAAGGCCGCGCGAATTCCCTCCCCCTGAGATATTTTCCTCCGGACAGTAAAAAAAAACTGCACATCCGCCCGATTTGAGATGGCCGTTCGCCTTCTCCCTCTCTCAAACTTTTTCCTCCTCGCCTTTTTCCACCTGCAGACGTCAGATAATCAATGACCCCGTCGTAATAGCACAGTGGAAAACAAAGGAGAACGCCTCGGAAGATGTGTGCGTGAACACTCTTCCCGAAAGGAATATAAGGATGGGGGAGGGAAGAAGTAAAAAAAAGGGTAAGACCCTCATCTCACCCCCTGTCTCCTGGCCCCATCCTCAAACCCACCTCCCTACCTACCTCTTCCTCCTCCTCTCCCTTCACACCCCCTCCCCTTCTCTATCTCCTCCCTCCCCCCGTCCCGCCTTAATCCCCACACTCCACACCTCCCTCTGGTCAGGGGCGGGAAATGCCTAAGGAAATAATATATATATATATAAAAACAAGGGGGCGAAGATTTTCACCTCGAGGCGCTGGGATGGTGCAGCGAAGGCGAAGACGCTCTAATGAGAGGAAGAGAAGAGGGAAGGGAAATGGAGAAGGAAAGAGGAAGAGGAAGGAAGAGACGAGGGATGAGAGGAGGGAGGGATAGAGAAAAGAGCGACCGCGCAGCTGCGCGGGCTCTTGCTCTCTCCTCTATCGCCCCGGTCCATACAGCGTTGCCGAATTTCCATCCTCCTCCTCCGTCCGGCAGAGCCGCGGCGCTGCTCTTGACTCGGAGCGGAGGTGAGCGGCGGAGAGTGGGGAAGGAGTAGAAAATAAATTCGTCACACGGTCGGCGTAATCACCTCGGAATGAGGCGGGAGGAAAAGGGAGGGAGAGAGAGGAAAGGGGAACAGAGATAAGACAGCTCCAACCAACCCTCCTCTTCCTCACTCCCACGCCAAGGAACCCCCCCCCCCCCCCTTTGATTCGAGCAGGAGAGGGGACACACGACGCCGGCCGGGCAGGGGCGACCTTTTTTCTCTCGCCTTGTGTGTGTGTGCGTGTATACGATGCCGCAGCCGACGTCCGCGGGGGTTGATAATCACTCTCGCCCAATTAATGTCACTCACGCTCAGAAGAAGGGAAGGAAGGAACCCCTTCATCTATTCTCTCATCATCATAATCATCATTGTGTTTCAAGAAAGTTTCGCACGAATTGTCGCTTCCGACCGGGGGGAAATGTATTGGGATAGGGATGGAAGGTATCAGGGTAGAAACGTAGCACAGTATAAAAAAAACGAACGACAGTGTCATTAATGAAAAATTAGAATACGATTTGCACACGGCTTTATTAAAATCTTAAATAAAGTTATCTCTTCACTACAGAGTGTTTCCACAATGTAAAGACTTTGTAAGTGCAATGGGAGCCCATCACGTAGGCACCTCACCCAATGGCGTGTGAAATTTACACATCGAGGTAGGAGGTACAAGACAGGAAACTTACCTTGGGCAGACTGTGCTGTGAGTTCCAAGAAAGATTAAGGCTCAAATATATAATATCCGGTGAATTTTTACTATGAGATGACCTAGCCTTTACGTTACTGCGTTGTGAACTGTGGGTTCGGCTTTTTTATACATTACATCAGTCTGACGGTTAGTTGATTGTAACCTGTTGAGATAATTAGTCGATAAAATGCTTCACCAGCCTTTATAAAATCGGGCAGTTCAGAAGATCACACAGGTACGGTTCAGCAGGACGAGACCAAAGAATATTCACCCAGATTTGAACCCAGGCTCTCCTCTAGATATCAACTAGTCTATTTTTTCCATTCGATATAACAACGAAGTCAAGGGTAATCTTATTTAAAATTGCAAACGAAAGGCAAATTGTATTTTACCTTGCCTTTTACGTCGAGTACCTAACAAAGGTTATTAATATAAGTCTATTTACAAGCACTTATCGTGTAATTCAAGTCTGTCCCGCACCAATCAATGACCAGGAGTGAAAATATAATAATAGATAGTAATGTAAAGAAGGAAGAGTAGAAGGGATGAGAGAAGCCCGCCGCCAGAACTAGCGACTCTCAACGAAAGACAACATCGGAATCACGTTTGTATTCATGATTAATTAAAATACTTAATTAATTAAATTACTTTTCAACAAAATTCAAGTATTAATTTTTCCTGAATCATGAAACAAACTTCTACGAAGTGAAGCCTGCCACTGTCAAGTTTAACGGAATCACGGTCAACGTCATATCCGACGGTCAGAGTACTGCACTTCAAGTGTTGCCGTCGCAGTACCAGCAGGAGGGATCCTGATGCCACACTGCCAGGACTCGAACCCCGGCCACCCGCGCGGGAAGCCAATGCTCTACCCACTGCTACGATCCGTCTCCCCTCCTACCACCAACAATTTAAATGTTCTCCCCGCTCCCATCCCTCGACCAATCAAGCGTGACACTTAAACTCAGTCCGTCCGGCTCTTTCGTTGCCTAGGCGATCTCTCTCCTCTCTCCGCCTGGTGCATGATGGGGCGGCGGAGTATCTCGACTGGACCGGATGACCGTGATTGAGCGAATTCCGAGCCAAAGGGAGATTCTCTAAAGGCTGACGGGAGTGCGTTCGATCATTTCCACTCGAACACCGAATCCATCCATCCCTTCCCCAAATAGCACTCTCGACATTGAACAAAAAAGTTTCCTTTTCAGAACGAAATCTCCAATGATATCCCTTGAGGTGGCGAAACACACGGTTATTGTCATTATCCTGGCGTTTTTGATCACGCGATCAAGGAATTTTTTTTCCAGCCAAGATCCATTATATCTACTTTGTTCTACCGTCAACAGCCAATTTTATCAAAAATTGAAATCACAAAAAAAAAACAATTTACAAAATCAAAAATATATAATCAAGGCGAGATTCAAAGCATAGAGAATGATCGTGTAATGTGGAATGAAATCGACCGTAGTGACTGATAGGGGAACCATGAAGACTTTCTCTCGGCGGTGAACGAAATAAGAATCCGTAATTTTGTCGACAAACGAAAAGGATTTTTTGTTCGTGCAAGAGTCATAGTAGGGTAAGACGCTGACTTCCGTACTCCAATCTAACGTTAGCAAGAAGAATTGGCGTTACGAAAACGGCCAATTTCTTACCCACAGGGTAATATGACACGCAAACCAGAATTTGAA